>SJYC01128902.1:0-21433 GCA_006408675.1 Madoqua kirkii | reverse complement strand
AAGAGTGTCAGATGGAAGTGATAAACACGGTGACAATCTTTAATTTTGGGAATTTCTCTAACTCAGCCCAGTTTCAAATGTTTTTTGAATAAAATTCTGGGTTACTGCTTTTCTATACATCTCAAAACACTGGTAGGCTTTGTAGCAAAAACCAAGCATACTGTTCCACAAACCTGGCCAGTATTCCTGGAGGATATGACACTGACATCAGCCGGGTTTTCAATGGCGACGATGGCCCGAGCAGCCAACAGAAGCTTCTCCCAGGTCCTCTTCAGATTTATGATGTAGATGCCTAGGCGGGGACACAAGGTCTTCTTAAGAGCGAACCAGTTTTGTAAGGTAATATTCTTCTAAAAACAAAGTCATGTGGCAGCGAGTACTATCAAACTCCAGTCATAGAGGCAAGCTCTACTGGTGTTAGCGAAAATCCTGCCTTTAATATAGCACACTTCCGACACTCAGCAGTTCATTGGCCAAGACTGGCCTCCACTCTGAGCTTTAACAATGTGCAAAATGCATCTTTTCATTTCTTGTCCTCCTGTGTTAACCCATTCTCAAGCCTTCCATGCAGAATCCAAGCAGCTCTTATTTGTGGCCTTCCATTATTTTCCTCTTGTCATCTACCATGTCAAATTTATCACGAACTCCTTTAAATCTTGCCATTCACAGGTGTAAATCCTTCCGTGCTTCTATCTCAGCTGAACAACTTAATGCATTCCAGTCTCATCAAAAGCTACCTTACTTTTCCTGATACATAAAAGAAAACCAAAATGCTTGTTCCCAATTCAGAAATCAGCTTTACAAACCCGTATTGGTAGCTACAAATTATAAGGCAGTCTGTGAAATAAATTATTAGAAACTAAGCTATGGTAAAGCATCCACCTGCAATGCGGGAGACCCAGGTTCAGTCCCTGGGTTGGTTAAGATCTTCTGAAGAAAATGGCACTCCACTCCAGTACTCTTGCCTGGAAAAAGCATGGTAGGCTACAGTCTATGGGGTCGCAAAGAGTCGGACATGACTGAGCAACTTCACTTCAAGCTATTAAACTTTCTCATCTTTACATCGTGCTTATTCAACGCCCAACCCACAACACATAACCTACCAGTTTCCACGCTTCCACTGGAGTTCAGAATTTTTCCTTTAAAAACAACCAGATCACTTAATACTTTTAAAGCTTCTTACCAATCTAAAGCTCTGTTTTCATCAATTACTTAGTGAGAGCCCTCTAAGGCTCAAATTTCACAAAGCACTTCAACTCAGTACCAGAACAGTAGTGTCAAAACATGTTCTTATAGCTGGAAAGTCCAAGCAAAGAGCACTGAAGCAATGACTGACCATCACTCTTCCTTTTGTAGATGTACTGTTCCATCTGGAAGTCAAGGTTGGTGCCACCTAAGTGGGTTCCTGCTGCAAGGAATTTGAGGACATCCTCCTCCTTCATTTGCAGGACATCAAGGGCTCCGGACATTGTGAAAGCTTCCCTTTAAGTTACGATGGGAGTCTGAAAAACAATAGTTAACCAAAGTCCTTTAAACTCCAGGGACTCAAGCAGGATGGTACTTTCTACTCTTTGGAGTCAGGTGACTTAATGTTTAAATCCTAATCATAGACCACACCTACAGTGTCAGGCAGTGGGGTCACTCTAGTGGACAGGACAGAACATTAACAGACCTATGCAACACCTTGGAAAATCAAATCCTGCTGAAAGAGTGGTGTGGAGACAGACAAAACACCCAGGTAACTAAATGGAAACAGTGAATTGAGACTTTAATACTCAAGGTACAGAGGAGTTAGATGTGAAAGAGCAGCCAGGTCTGAGAGTATTCAGAAGGTGACCAACGGTGATGTAAACAGGCGTATTTTCAAGCAGATTGAAGGTGGTACCTTTGGCACTCCTTCTAAGATTACCAGTTTTCCTTAAAATGAGAAAAACAAGGCCAGATCAAGGACAATCTCCTCAATGTAGACAATCAAGCAACTCCCAACCCTTTTTTCTGCATTTAATGTGACCATTAAGTGTCAAGTATGGCATTTACAACACGAACATAAATTAGATTTTGCTTAAAGCTCGTCACACCTGAATAGGAACTCCTGCCCACAAATCCACAGGGCCTGGCGGAGCAAAATAGCTGCAGGTGACTGCTCTTCAACCTCTCGGGAAGGGCGCTCTTGGAGGAAAATGGCTCTTAGAGAGCATGTGCGGTGCCTTCCAGAACCAGGTGCAATCAAGATCCCTTTCAACAGTACTTCGCCCCTAATCAAGAAACCTCCCATAGAAACCACCCGTTAGAGCAATCAAAGTGAAATGGGAGGGGGTGTGTGTGTCTGAAAAGCTCTCGGTGCGCTCCTCAGCTTTCTTCCCCGAGTGCACTTTCGCGTCTGTTACTAAACCTCTTTCTCTCTACACCTTAGTCTGTTATGACTTTTTTTTTGCATTCCTTGTCCAAGTTATTTTAAACTGAGAGAAGAAAAACGTGAACTTTGATCTTTCCGGTAACAAAAACCTTGTCAAGAACCTTAACTGTTGAACACCACAAACAAGGAAGAGACCAACTCAAGTAGATGGAGAAAACTGGAGCATAAACCTCGGGAATTAACAACCGACCGTCGGGATTTGAGTCAAAACTAGCGTCGGGAGGTCTCTCTGCAGCCCCGGCCACCCGCACCCCGGCTCGGGACCTCCGCGGCGGGAGCGCAACCTCTGCCCGCTCCCGAGGCCTAGAGGGAACGTCCCGGCCCGGGCACGTGTAGGCCGCCAATCTGAGCGGTAAAGCGCTCTGTCAGAGACTAACGCACTCCGTTTGCGAGCTTTCACCCCAGGTCCTCCCCACACCTCGTCTGAACAGGAAACTCGTCTTCTTGACCCTGGGAGCCACTGGCACCCCCAAAAGCAACTCACTCAGGACAACGCCGTATGGACCCCTCTCTGGGTAGCGCCGAAAGGACGGGTGGGCGGAAATGACGTCCTTATATAGTCCGCATACAGCCAATAACAACGAAAACTCAGCGGAAGCGCCGTGGAGGCGTGCATGCTGGGGGCGGGCCTTCCTCCGGAAGACGGGCTAGGCGCTAGCGCGGACGCCGCGAATGGCGGAAGTTGGAGGGTTGATTGCGGCACTCAGGTTTCGAAGAGGGTTGCGGTCCGGAAAGGCCGGCAAGGGATTGGCGCTCTGCCCTTTGGGATTGGCGGTCTCACCCAGCTTTTTGTACCTATGCGCTTGAGCGGGTTCCTTATTTAAACTGCATTTTTCTTTCGTGGGAAAGCACTGAACAAACCTCTGTTGGATGAACAGAAACTGGAGAAGTTACTTTGCGGTTTTGGGAGGACAAATTAGCAGTGTCTAATTCAGATTTTTAGAGTTCTGTTAATGGGAAGTTTCCCGTTTAAAAAATAAAATGAAGACTACACGGATGGAACACATGAGAGTTTTCTTCGTAGAAAAAAAATTGATAGCAATTATTAGTTAATATATTTCCGCCCAATACCATGCAGCCATTAAAAAGAATTAAAATACATTCTATGGTTCAAAAAGGAGTTACAGGATAAGGGCGATTATTTTGAAAATTTGGAGCCCTAGGTATTAAACGACTGTAAAGAAATAACCAGTAGCCAGATTGTTAATTATACAGTAGATTTGAAGTCTGGTTGCACTTAGAATCGCTTGGAGAGGTTTTAAACATATGCCCAACGCTAAACCAAAAGAATTTAGATAATTTTAACGTGCACCCAGGGTGGGAACTACGGATATACAAGTAGAGAAGTGGGTAGGTTCTTGGCTTCTTGAGTATTTTTTGAAATTTTCTTTGAGGAACAGAGGTTTTTAAATTGAAATAAATTCTTATACACATCTAGATGTGTATAAGAGACAGCCTTCCCACCTCAGCCTTCTGGTCCTCTGCTCAAGTTTCTCCACTATTTTTTACTCGTACACATTTAAAATAAAAATCTCAGCCTTTCTTTTGCAAACTTTGGTTCCCTGGGTCTGTATTTAAAAAATAATAAAAACTGGGCTTCAATTTTTTTTTTTTCAAATATAAAATTGTGCCAGGGACTATTTGGTGTGGCGGAGGGGGGTGGGGGGGGGATGGTTATATTTCACATGGCATTGGATGGCTAGGAGATTCTGTGTATTGATTTGAAGCTGAGAGAATTATGGGGTAGTTAGCTGGCCCCAGGCATCAAGTTCATCTTGGGCCACCTACCTTTAACCAGAATTCCTCTTTTTTTGTTTGTCTGACACCTAGTTGTCCTACAGTTCTCTCCATGACCCTAACTTGCCTGTAGTGGTCTAAGCAGGGTTCCAAAATAACTGTTCCGTCTCTTGTCCCAAAGCTCTCATTCCATCAGTTCAATGGTAATGGAATGGTCCCTTCCATTCATCAAAAGCATTGTCTTAAAACTTTTCTCTGTCATTTGGCATTTCATCTCTTATATTATTCATGCATTGAAATCCCAGCTCCACTGCATGCTATGATTCTGAACAACCTAACCTCTCCCAGGAAATAACAGCTGTGGATATTTCAGCTGATGCTGCCTCCCTGAAACAAGCCTCTGTGCCTAGAAGTCCTCCAAAACCCAAATGAATAGAGAAGGCTCACCAGATGGTCATGTTTTATGAACCGGAGACATTTTAATGCTCTATACAAAACCAAAGCTACATACCAAGTATCAGAACACAAATGCTTAAAAATTAAATCACATATATTTATACTTTAGAAATCACATTACCTAAAATGGACACAATGATCTCTGAAATGAAGATAGGCCTGGAGATTCCAGATTGCTTCCATTCATTTGGCTCTCAATCTTCAGAGGATTCTCACTAACCACCTGCATCCTCACATAGGCCCAACGGTCTATGCAACTGCCAGCTTGAACCCTTAGGTTCGGCAACAGTCCCACCTGCAGGGTGTTCAGACGCAAGTTCACAGAGCAGTCCAGGTTCACTGAAGTCCGGGGGGTGAGTTCTCAGGGGCTGCTGAGCCAAACCTCCTTTCATACAGATGAGGAAACCGAGGTCCAGAAGCAGTCCAGAGTGACAACAAAAGTTCGAATACAAAAATTCATGCTCAGTCCACGGGTTGTTACTCTAAAAACATTAGTGTACATAGAGTTTTCTTTATTGTGGGATGGGACCCAAGTTGCACCCTGAAGATACACAGCAGAAGGGAAGCACACAGAACAGAAGGGCATTTCAGACTGAAAGGAGAGCCTGAACTCCGATACGACGACACATCCAGGAGAGTTCATCCACGGCCATTAATTCACAAGCCTGGTTCTGTGAGACAGCATTATCAAGGGAGGGCGAATTGCCAGGGCAAACAGGCAGCACGTGAGTAGTGAAGATTGAGCCTGACAGAAAAAGACTGGCAAAATTCTCCTAGGGGACTTGGGGGGGTATATCCTGCAGGCAGTGGGGAGTCAAAGGATTACGAACAATGGAATGGGTTTCATGACAGGATTTTGGGGAAACTCAGGTTAACTCCCAGCTTGTTGAGTAAAAGCAGCCATGAGACATGATGCACGTGGGGATGAATGGCAGGTGGCTAGATATGCAAGAGGCCAGGTCTGCGGAATGGGTGAAATAATTAAAACGCAGGGATCTGTCACTCACTAAAACGTTCACTGCATGGCCTCTCTGTGTCCTAAGGCACGGACGGAAGCTAGAACGAGACACACAGCCTCTGCCTCTTGGAGCTCATAACTAAACTGGAGAGAGAGAAAACCGGCACTAGAGGGTCATTTCAATGCTACAGAAGAGAAGCAGAGAGTCTCTGAGCACTTAGAAGAGGCTGACCTAGCAGAAGGGCAATGGGAAGCCTCCCTGTGTGAGTGATGCTTGAACCAAATTCTAAAGGATGGCAAGGACTTATCTATGTGGGGTGGAATAGAGGGTTCCAAGTGGAGAAAAGAGCAGCTCAAAGGTCTAAGGAGCAAGGAGGAAGGTGGGAAGCAGGTACAAAGTAAACCCATGAAGGCATCAAGGCCCAGAGTGATCCAGGTTAAGACCTGAGAATGGCTTACAGATTCCAAGAGATCAGACTGGCTACAGACAACAGTCTGGGGAAATAAGAGGACAAGACCACACCCAGCAATTCTTGACTAAACCAAGAAAATAAGCCGTAACACCAGCACCAAACTGAGGGTGCCAAGAGTGGGGGAATCAGCAAGAGAAACGTGGGATAAAAACAGCACATAAATGGAGCTGGACACTCATGTTTTGATAACAGTTCAGGAAAGTGTTTTTTCAGAAAACAGTGATCTTAAAAAAAAGAAAAGACTTACAAGTATCAAGTAAGCGGACTTAAATCTTAGAAAAATTATATACATATATACAAAATAAACTGAAGAAACATCAGTGCCAAGAATAATGCAAAATGGTAACCATTAGCACAATGCTACAAATGCTCCTGGCTCTTTAGAAACTGTGTTGCAAAGCAGTCCTTGTGTTTTGAATCATCCTTGTGTCAAAAGTATACAAATTTTGTTAAAGTTGACTCCATTACCAGTGATATTTTTATCGGTTTGTTATACAGATTAAAGTCACGGTGTACCACTCTGTTATTCACCTGTAAGATAAAAGAACAAACTGTCCAAATGAACTGTGAAACCCTCAAAAGGCTCTTAGTAAACCCCACAGAAGGTGAAGGCAGAATTCTCTGACTGCACCAGGAAAAGCAAAGGTCACCCACACCCCACCGAAGGCAGCACTGTGGCTGGAAAGAGCACTGAAGTGTGCCGAGTGAGCTAAGCTGCTTCAGTCGTGTGCCACACTCTGTAACTCCATGGACTGTAGCCCACCAGGCTCCTCTGTCCATGAGATTCTCCAGGCAAGAATACCAGAATGGGTTGCCAGGCCCTTCTCCAGGGGATCTTCCCGACCCAAGGTTCAAACACTTGCCTCTCAGGTCCTCTGCACTGGCAGGTGGGTTCTCTACCACTAGCGCCACCCAGGAAGCCCAAGTGTGCACAGACCTGGGTTCAAGTCTCCACTTGCCCCTGGTAACATTGGGCGAGACAGTAACCTTCTCTGAGCCTTGGTAACGTACGGTACACTGAAAGGATTGGGTTATGTGATGTCCAAAGTATTCAATAACTCTATGAATTCCAGGGCTGGTTGTAGGCTCACCTATCATCTGCTGCCTCATGAAGCTATAAGGGCCTTTAATGCAAAGGTCACATCACGTTCGTTTTTGGACTTTCTTGCCAGTGTCTACTCAGCAAGGACTTTAAAAATGAAAAGTGTTCATACCATATGACCCAGAAATTCCACTTCTGGGTATATATCTGATAAAAGCAAAAACACTACTTTGAAAAGATATATGCACCCCAATGTTCATAGCAACATTATTTATAATTGCCAAGGTGTGGAAGCAACCTAAATGTCTATCATCAGATGAATGGATAAAGAAGATGAGGTATGTACACATGCACGCAGATGCATACACACACACAGAGACAGAAATACTACTCAGCCATAAAAAAGTGAAACTTTGCCTTTTGCAGCAACATGAATAAAGTTGGAGGGTATTATGCTAAGCGAAATATATCAGACAGATAAAGATAAATACTGTATATCACCACTTTAAAGTGAAATCTAAAAAATACAACAAACTGGTGAATTAAAAAAAAAAAAAAAGATGGAATTCCCTGGCAGTTCAGAGGGTAAGACTCCATGCTTTCACTACAGAGGACGTGGGTTCAATCCCTAGTCGGGGAACTAAGAGCCTGCATGCCGAGTGGCTGGAAGCAGACTCACAGCTATAGAGAGTAAACTAGTGGTTACCAATGGAGACAGGAAAGTGGGGAGGGGCAAGATAGGGCTAGGGGTAAAAAAGAGTTCCGGAGTTGAAGACATGTGTGAAATGAAGATGTGTGTGAAACATCTGAAAATTGTAAAGCACTATAGAATTTAAAGAATCTTTCATTCAATTAAAAAAATCAGCTTTCAATTAAAAAATGAATGCTGTTCAAAAAAGACTTAATGAACACCATTTGGCAAAACAATTTTTCAGTTAGCCTAACTAAAATGGACTTCTACCTAGGTTAAGTCTGTCTGTATTATTATATTCTTGAGATGCTGACAAGAAACTATTTTCTTAAAGAGAGAAATGGAATAATATAAGAGATTTGGGAATATGGTTGGAATGACTGTCAAAATCGTTATTTCTTCCCTTTAACATTCCCCTCTTGCCAAAAGCTTACCTCAAAATGAAGTGAAAAAGAATTCTGAAAGCTCTTAAGCATCATACATAAAGCATTAACATTATATTTTTTTAAAGAAATAAAAATTGTTACCATACCTTGGGAGGTAAGAAGTAAGTTTGTTTGTTTAGTAACTAAGTTGTGTCTGACTCTGCGACCCTGCAGACCGTAGCTGTCCAGGCTTCCCTGTCTCTGGAATTTCCCAGACAAGAATACTGGAGTGGGTTGCCATTTCCTTCTCCAGGGGATCTTCCTGACCCAGGGATCGAACCTTCTTCTCCTGCGTCTCCTGCATTGGCAGGTGGATTCTTTACCACCTGGGAAGCTCCTAAGGAGTAATACTGCGTGACTGTGATTAAGGCATGAGCTCTAAAAGCACTTTGGACTAGAAAGACCAGGCTGCCACTTTCCTAGCCCTGCATTTGTAACAGCCAGAGGGTTGTTGAAAAACTTAATGTATTAATATTTGTCAACTGCAAGGAACAGTAACTGGCACAGAGTGAGCTGTTCAGAAGGTGCTAGTACTGCTGTTACTGTGCTCTTTTACAACCTTTTCTAGTTAGCTCTCTTCCAAGATAAAACTCCCAGATTAAGAAGAAAATAACTCTTTAATCCTGATATGGTAAACCACTATCATCAGGCCCTCCTCCAAACTACAGTGTGTACATAAATCTGCTCTAATTCCTGGCCCCTCATTCATTCACTGAACATTTGGTATTGACTACAAGCTGGACAGACAAATGTTAAGATAGTGTTGGTCCTCAAAGAAGCCCTCTGGCTCTCCCCTCTTCCTGGGGGAGATAAATCAGGCTGGCAGGACCAACCGCAGGCAGAACTTCCAAGCCAGCTCACTCGTGTTCTACTGAATGACGTGTCACTGTCTGCTCTCCACTGGCGCCTGGCTCAGCCATGACTTCCGCCACAGCCCTCTCAACTCACCGGCCCACTGTCTACAGGCCACTTCTGAACCTCCCTCCTGCTTTCATGGCTGAAGGCAATCTACACATGAAGATGTTCTCATCAAGCGCATTAGCTGTAGACTGGATGGAGCATGTGTTCACTTGGGATTTACTCACTATGGTAAAGAAGTCAGCGAGGTGCCACTTATTCCCATACTGCTTAAAGACTTCAGTCATCTCCTTGATCATCACAGAGCCAGTGCGAGGATCCCGTAAAGCGACATGATCTATCAAGGGAAAAAAAAACAACACTTCATCCATTTTCCTCCTCTACTTGCAACAAACTTATTCTTTGCTCCACAGTTAAAATCTAGAAAATGGCTTTGAACTGATAATACAGAAACACTGGCATTATGGAAAAGAATCTAAAATTGAATATATGTGTGTGCTTAGTCGCTCAGTTGTATCCAATTCTTTATGACCCCATGGACTGTAGATCGCCAGGCTCTTCTGTCCATGGAGATTTTCCAGGCCAGAATACTGGAGTGGGTTGCCATGCCCTCCTCCAGGGGTTCTTCCCAACCCAGGGATCAAACCCAGGTCTCCCTCATCGCAGGTGGATTCTTCCTCATTTGAGCCACCAAGGAAGCCCCAAAAAAGAATATATATGAACCACTTTGCTGTACACCTAAGGCTAACACAACACTGTAAATCAAGTATACTTCAATAAAAACTTGGAGAAGAAACACTGCCTTAAGACAGAGAATCCCCATGGACAGAGGAGTCCAATGGGCTTAAGTTCATGGGGTTGCAAAGAGTTGGACACAACTGGGCAACTAAGCAGAGACAGAAGATGTGTGTGACCAATTGCACACAACCTCTCAAGAGGAAACTTTTAAATATGCATTTTTTATCTAGCTCCAAAGTTTTCAAATATACACAAAAGTGGAAAGCAAAGTTGAATGACCCCCCGAATAATCATCCCTCAGACCCTAGAGTTATCAGTCTTTGTCATATTTGCTTTATTTATCCCCTTTCTGGGCTTCCCAGGTGGCGCTGGTTGCCTGCATGCCGAGTGGCTGGAAGCAGACTCACAGCTATAGAGAGTAAACTAGTGGTTACCAATGGAGACAGGAAAGTGGGGAGGGGCAAGATAGGGCTAGGGGTAAAAAAGAGTTCCGGAGTTGAAGACGTGTGTGAAATGAAGAGTTATGGAAATGAAGACGTGTGTGAAACATCTGAAAATTGTAAAGCACTATAGAATTTAAAGAATCATTCAATTAAAAAAATCAGCTTTCAATTAAAAAATGAATGCTGTTCAAAAAAGACTTAATGAACACCATTTGGCAAAACAATTTTTCAGTTAGCCTAACTAAAATGGACTTCTACCTAGGTTAAGTCTGTCTGTATTATTATATTCTTGAGATGCTGACAAGAAACTATTTTCTTAAAGAGAGAAATGGAATAATATAAGAGATTTGGGAATATGGTTGGAATGACTGTCAAAATCGTTATTTCTTCCCTTTAACATTCCCCTCTTGCCAAAAGCTTACCTCAAAATGAAGTGAAAAAGAATTCTGAAAGCTCTTAAGCATCATACATAAAGCATTAACATTATATTTTTTTAAAGAAATAAAAATTGTTACCATACCTTGGGAGGTAAGAAGTAAGTTTGTTTGTTTAGTAACTAAGTTGTGTCTGACTCTGCGACCCTGCAGACCGTAGCTGTCCAGGCTTCCCTGTCTCTGGAATTTCCCAGACAAGAATACTGGAGTGGGTTGCCATTTCCTTCTCCAGGGGATCTTCCTGACCCAGGGATCGAACCTTCTTCTCCTGCGTCTCCTGCATTGGCAGGTGGATTCTTTACCACCTGGGAAGCTCCTAAGGAGTAATACTGCGTGATTGTGATTAAGGCATGAGCTCTAAAAGCACTTTGGACTAGAAAGACCAGGCCACTTTCCTAGCCCTGCATTTGTAACAGGGGATGGGAATCAAAGCACCAGCCAGAGGGTTGTTGAAAAACTTAATGTATTAATATTTGTCAACTGCAAGGAACAGTAACTGGCACAGAGTGAGCTGTTCAGAAGGTGCTAGTACTGCTGTTACTGTGCTCTTTTACAACCTTTTCTAGTTAGCTCTCTTCAGAGATAAAACTCCCAGATTAAGAAGAAAATAACTCTTTAATCCTGATATGGTAAACCACTATCATCAGGCCCTCCTCCAAACTACAGTGTGTACATAAATCTGCTCTAATTCCTGGCCCCTCATTCATTCACTGAACATTTGGTATTGGCTACAAGCTGGACAGACAAATGTTAAGATAGCTGTGGTCCTCAAAGAAGCCCTCTGGCTCTCCCCTCTTCCTGGGGGAGATAAATCAGGCTGGCAGGACCAACCGCAGGCAGAACTTCCAAGCCAGCTCACTCGTGTTCTACTGAATGACGTGTCACTGTCTGCTCTCCACTGGCGCCTGGCTCAGCCATGACTTCCGCCACAGCCCTCTCAACTCACCGGCCCACTGTCTACAGGCCACTTCTGAACCTCCCTCCTGCTTTCATGGCTGAAGGCAATCTACGCATGAAGATGTTCTCATCAAGCGCATTAGCTGTAGACTGGATGGAGCATGTGTTCACTTGGGATTTACTCACTATGGTAAAGAAGTCAGCGAGGTGCCACTTATTCCCATACTGCTTAAAGACTTCAGTCATCTCCTTGATCATCACAGAGCCAGTGCGAGGATCCCGTAAAGCGACATGATCTATCAAGGGAAAAAAAAACAACACTTCATCCATTTTCCTCCTCTACTTGCAACAAACTTATTCTTTGCTCCACAGTTAAAATCTAGAAAATGGCTTTGAACTGATAATACAGAAACACTGGCATTATGGAAAAGAATCTAAAATTGAATATATGTGTGTGCTTAGTCGCTCAGTTGTATCCAATTCTTTATGACCCCATGGACTGTAGATCGCCAGGCTCTTCTGTCCATGGAGATTTTCCAGGCCAGAATACTGGAGTGGGTTGCCATGCCCTCCTCCAGGGGTTCTTCCCAACCCAGGGATCAAACCCAGGTCTCCCTCATCGCAGGTGGATTCTTCCTCATTTGAGCCACCAAGGAAGCCCCAAAAAAGAATATATATGAACCACTTTGCTGTACACCTAAGGCTAACACAACACTGTAAATCAAGTATACTTCAATAAAAACTTGGAGAAGAAACACTGCCTTAAGACAGAGAATCCCCATGGACAGAGGAGTCCAATGGGCTTAAGTTCATGGGGTTGCAAAGAGTTGGACACAACTGGGCAACTAAGCAGAGACAGAAGATGTGTGTGACCAATTGCACACAACCTCTCAAGAGGAAACTTTTAAATATGCATTTTTTATCTAGCTCCAAAGTTTTCAAATATACACAAAAGTGGAAAGCAAAGTTGAATGACCCCCCGAATAATCATCCCTCAGACCCTAGAGTTATCAGTCTTTGTCATATTTGCTTTATTTATCCCCTTTCTGGGCTTCCCAGGTGGCGCTGGTGGTGAAGAATGCCTGCCAATGCAAGAGACATAAGAGATGCAGGTTCAGCCCCTGGGTCAGAAGATCCCCTGGAGGAGGGCATGGCAACCCACTTCAGTGTTCTTGCCTGGAGAATCCCACGGACAGAGGAACCTGGCGGGCTACAGTCCACGTGTTAAAGAGTGACTTAGCACGCACGTACACATCCCCTTTCTACTTTTTTATTGCTGACTTTTGCTCTAGCATTTTAAGCTAACCCTAAATATATACATATGGGATTTATTTGGGGGTATTCAACGGTTTGACTACTGAAATTATGCTTATTATTAGATTGAAAAACACAAAATATGTCTGTATAGTGTGGAAGGAGTGTGAAAATGGCACTCTGTCATAGTAAACCTGGACTAGAACACAAAAAAACACAGGACATGTTTGCAACTTCAGAGTATGCAGAGTTTTCTTACAACACAAAAGGCATAAGCCATAAAAGAAAAAAGTTGATAAACTGGACTAAAAACATAAAATGCTTGCTTTGCAGCAGGCGAGGATTCTACTGCTGAACGACCACTGAACGCTTACAAATCTTTTGCTTTCTGGAAGACATCTTTAAGAAAATGACAAGCCAGTCACAGAGTGGGAGAAAATATTTGTAACTTGTATCAGAAAAAGGACTAGTATTCAGAATATACGTAACTTACTAAGAAAACAAACAACCCAGTGCAATACTGGGCAACAGGAGATACGTGAATGGCCAACAGGCACATGAACAGATGGTCAAAAAAAGGCCCATACAAATAGAAAGAAAAGTATTTTATTTTTTTCTTTATTTTTGATCATGCCACTGGGCTTGTGGGATCTTAGTCCCTGAACCAGGGATTGAACCTGTGCCCTCGGCAGTGAGAACACAGAGTTCTAACCACTGGACCACCAGGGAGGTCCCTCATTCTTAAATAACCACAGTTACTGCCGGGCTGTGTGTCCCTGTTGGGCACCGCGTGACTTCTCAACCTAGGACCCCACCACGGTGCATGCTATTTAGCTCAGCAATCCTTCAAAACTAGATACCCCTAAAATATGATGTCAAAAAAACACAGCACCATCTAATTTTGGAACCGTCACTTATCTGAGCTGGTGGTTCACAAAATTAAGTATAGCTGTGAGACTTCACTGTGGCCCCCTGATTTAGAGACTACAACACGAGGGTGTATATCCAGAACTGAAACTGCTGGTCATAAATATATTTTTAATTTTCTTGGTATCACACATTAATCTCCAAAGAGGCAATATAACTTGCTCTCATCGATGGTATATGGAAGTACCCGTTGTCCCACAACCCCAGACATATTTGGTACTGCCTCATTCCATCAGGTAAAAATGGAGGACCCAAGGCAACTCCTTGGTAGTCCAGTGGTTAGAACTCTGAGCTTCCACTGCAGGGGGCACGAGTTCGATTCCTGATCAGGGGACTAAGATCCCACAGGCCGCACACCATGCCCAAAATAAAAAAATAAAAAGAAATGGGATCATGAAATTAAAAAAAAAAGGGGGGGGTAACCCAAAAGATTCATCTTACTACATATTCAAAGTTTTTCCACTTTGAGCACTTGGAAAGTATGTTAGTTGCTCAATTGTGTCTGACTTTTTGTGACCCCGTGGACTGTAAATGGCCAGGCTCCTTTTTCCATGGAATTCTCCAGGCAAGAATACTGAAGTGGGTAACCATTTCCTCTTCCAGGGGATCTTCCCAACCCAGGGACTGAACCGGGGACTTTCGCACTGCAGGCAGATTCTTTACCATCTGAGCCACCAGGGAAGCCTTTGGGCACTTTAAATATTCCTCCAGTTATAAAACTTAATTCTTGATTAAAGCAAAAAAGCTAAGTGCTATTCTGGGCTAACAGAAACGAATGGAAATCCCCAAGGCAAACCATTTCTCCAAATGAAGAAATTGAAACTTGAACTAGGAGCAGAAAGTGAGCAGGAACACCAGAGTTGTGCTGTGCCTAAGGAGAAGTGTCAAACCCGAAAGGTGTGCCTGGGAGGGAGGGAGATCAATTTAAGGTTCCCACAGAGGTCCACTTGGGCGATGCTCTCTAAAGGCAAGTATGCCAGATTTACGTCTCCAGAGTAAGAGATTAAGATTCAACAAATGAGCTAGGAGTTCAAACACACAAAGAAACAAACCCCCAAGAGTGGCAGGCAATAGAAACCACCATAAGAGAGATTCCCAAAGACTTTAGACACTGGAAGTGTGAGACACAAAATATAAAATCACTGCATGAAATGCTTAAAGACGTGAATGAATCACAGGGAGGATCAAGCAAAGACACTGTTACGGGACCAGCCAGATTTGGGTGTAAAGTGACTTTACCACCTATAAATCTTCCTCAAATGAGTTTCTAAAGAACATACTTCATGAAGAAAGAATATGGTCTGAGATTCAGGACAGACTAGAGAACAAAGGAAGTGGTAAACACAGGGGTAAATAAACAAACATACACTGGAGAAAGAAATGGCAACCCACTCCAGTGTTCTTGCCTGGAGAATCCCAGGGACGGGGGAGCCTGGTGGGCTGCCGTCTATGGGGTCGCACAGAGTCAGACACGACTGAAGCGACTCAGCAGCAGCATAGTGCTTGTCACCCTAGTACATGCCAACCCATCTAATGAAAATGTGTTGGGTTAATGTCTTCATTTAGAAGAAAATTAGGATAAAAGGAATGTAAGAATACATAAGTAATTTCATATAAATAAAGATACAAAAATAAAAGAATTAGCATTCTAAGGTCGTTCTATGTATCATCAGGAAGTAAGAAGAAGCTTTTTATTAACTTTAGGTTAAGTACATACATATGACATTTCAAGGGGAACCATGAGAAAAAGGATGTGAAATTCATACCTTCTAAGTCAGTAGAGAGATAAAATGTAATAATAACAAGTCAAACTCATAATCAATCAAAAACAAGAGCAATAAAATTACTTCAATTTTTTTAAAGAAAAGCAATAAAGGAGGGGGAATAAAGCAAATAAATAGCAGCAGGTATAATGGTAAAAGTGTAAACGTATCAAGAGTGACAATAAAGATAACTCGTCTTAACTCACCAGGAAAAAGTGGTATCAGTCTGGATTAAAAAACAAAATCCAGCTATATTCTCTTTAAAAGACCACCTAAAACATAAGGACCTAAACAGGTTAATAGAAAAGGTGTGAAGGAGATATACCAGGCAAATATAGAACCAGAATAATATATTCTAGAGTATCTATATTAATATCAGAGAAAAAACTAATATCATAAAAAAGCACTTTTAGGGGTAGAAGGTTCACTAAACAAAGATTATAATATTTATGTCACCACAAAGTATAACAATTCTAAAATCTTATCCCTTTACTAAAGTTGCCTCAAAACAAATGAAGAAAACAAAAATAGATGACGGAACTACAGAAGAAATTGACATATCCACCAAGATAACACGACACGCTAACACAGTACCTCAATGGTCGCCAGGTCATTGCTCCCTACTAGGTGTCCTTATCTTAGAAGACACGCTTTCTCAAGTATCTGCACAGCTCACGCTCCCATGGCCTTAAACTCTCGCAATAATCAGCTTCTCAATGGGAACATCTCTACTCATCACTTTTTCAAAAAACTACAACCTCCACTCCTGCCCCTCAATACTCCCTCTCCTTATTCCTGCCTTATTTTTCTTCTTAGCACTTATCACCATCTAACATTTTATTTCCGGTATTTATTTCATTGAAGGGTAAACATCATACAGAAAAGTGTGTGAAGCATATTGGAGTGGATTGCCATTTCCTTCTCCAGGGGATCTTCCCAAACCAGGAATTGAACCTGGGTCTCCTGTGTTGCAGGCAGATTCTTTACTGACTGAGCTAGAAGGGAAGCCCTCTGGGTACATAATAACTCAGTCAATTTTCATCAGATGAACACACTCCCAGAACTGGCCCCCTCATCAAGAAACACGATGATACGGGCACTTCACAAGTACCCTTTTGCTGCTGTGGTCGGAGCCACTCCGCACACTGCACCCTGACCGTAAGTAGCAGCCTGACTTCCACCTCCCACCATTGATTGGTTTTGCCTGCTTTTGTACTTCATAGAAGTGGAATCATAAAGCAACCCGGTGCCCACTTTCTGTATGTGTTTATTTTCTGTCTCCCTCCCCAGAACATAAGCTCCCTGGAGGCAGATTTTTCATTCTTTTGTTCGATACTGAGTCTCTATTCTTCAACATAAATAGCCAGCACAGAGTCACAAAATTCATTCATTCAACAAAATCGGAGGTCAAGTTACATTGTCTTGACCCTTAACTGTTCCATAAAAATTCTGTGATTAGTTTGTCAACTTCCATGAAAAAACACTTTAGAATTCAATTTACAAACTAATTTTGGGGAAAAAAACAGTCATTTCCATTGTCCTACAATTTTCAACCATGAGCATGGTACTTCCCACCACAGATTCAGGTCTTCATTTATGTCTTTCTAGAATGTTCTCTCATTTTCCCTAATGAAGTCTTGCTCCTCTTTTGTTAGTCATTCCTAGACATCATTCACTAAAGCAAGACAAAGTAATACGGTATCTTTTTTCTTTTCTCTTTATGTCCTAAGTGATTATTGTTACTGTTTTTAAAACTACTGATTTCTAGAAAACTGATCCTTCTATTTCTGTTCTTAATGCATTAGCTAGGACTACCCAATGCCATGTTAAAGAGCAGGAGTGAGAATGGGTTACACTTATTTGGGTTACACCTAAGCAGGTTACACTTGCTTGCCTTACACATAACTTTAAAAATTTCAGCTTCATAAAAGTGTAATTGACCACTACTATCATCCATACATATTTTAAGCAAATGGTTTAGTAAGTTTCAACATATGTATACTTAAAACCAACGTAATAAATCCAGTCCTCCCCCTCCAGTGTTCTCATGGCCCTAGCAGTCCTTCCTTACCTCTTCATCCCCATCTGCAAGTAGTATTGATTTGCTGCCTGATAGACTAGTTTGCACTCTGGGGAATTTTATATGCATGGAACCACATGGCTATCTGCTTTATTCTGGCCGGCTT
The DNA here is from genome assembly GCA_006408675.1 of Madoqua kirkii. Classification (NCBI taxonomy): domain Eukaryota; kingdom Metazoa; phylum Chordata; class Mammalia; order Artiodactyla; family Bovidae; genus Madoqua; species Madoqua kirkii. Next base: position 3,735 of record SJYC01128902.1, on the reverse strand, counting down.
CTTTCAGGCATCAGGAATAGTTTGATCCTCATCTATGCTCTAGCATGCGTCAGGAACTCACTGCTTTTATTGCTGAGTAGTCCTTCATGTATGATATACCACGATTTGTTTATTCTTTCACCTGCTGGTCCTGTGGATTGGTTCCAGTCTGACTATTTCAAATAAAGCTGCTGTGACATTCCTGTGCAAGTGTCTATCAGGACATACGCTTTCATCTCTCTTGGGCGAATAAAGTTACATCTCACTTTAATGGGGACATTTTCGTTTTACATTTCTGTCCTTATTTTCCTTTGCTTCCGTTTCTTCACTAACATTTTCTCTCAAATTGTGTATATATATATGTATGTATATATGTTTTATATATACATACATACATACATACATACATACATAAGCTATTTTAATCCTTTTTCAAGAAAGTCAGTATAAAAGGTATAAAAAATATAAAGTATAAAAAAGTATAAAAAGTCAGTATAAATAAATGCCCTTGACTTCTATCTTCTCTACATTTTCCTATTTCCCTTCCATGACTGAATCAGGTCCACTCCTTCAGCACACAACACTCTTTCGGATTTTTATTAGTATTAATAATAAAGATAATAATGTAATAATATATTAGTAGTAAAATTAGTCAATTTTAATTTATTATGCCAGTTATTACAATAAGCACAATACCTGCATTCATAATTTAATTTATAAACATCTCAATGACATAAGTAAAATTTATCATTCTTATTTTGCATAAAGAAACTGACATAGCTAGAGGCTAGAAATATAAAGTTCTCAAAGACAGCAGAGTTGGTTTTGGGTCAAGATCTTTCTCATATGAAAGACAATGATCTTATTTCATATGTGATACTCTGCTAAGAGGATGGTGTCTTCCTGGAAGAGATGAACAGTCAGATGCAAACCTGTCATCTCTGAAAGTGGAATAGTTTCTGAAGAAAGATGGATGGGATAATGAAAATTTTTCCCATGCATATCAATCTATAAAGCACAGATAATTTTTTTAAGGAAGATTTCTGGGAATTCCCTGGTGGTCCAGTGGTTAAGACTCTGCGTTTCCACTGCCAAGGGCCCAGGTTCAATCCAGGGTCAAGGAACTAAGATCCCACAAGCCTTGCAGAGAGTCAAAAAAAAAAAAAAGGATTTTCAAAAATCAGTAGGAATAACCTAAACCCTCTGGATGAATGTGTATCTTCAAGCCTCCCTATCTTACCTGCTTGGGTGGGATATATGATGAAATAGTCACTGAATGTAGGCAGCCTCTTCTTCTCTGATCCATCATCCAAGTCCATGGGTTCATCATCTGTTTCAACACCACTGTCTCTTCTCTCTATTTTTTGAGGAATGAAAATACAAACTACAGTAATATATCATTGACATGAATAACCTTTAATAAAAGTCACAAGAAGCTTGTATCTCCACAAGAGAAATAATTAAAACCAAAGTTACATAAATCAAAAATTAGTCCCACAAGCCATCTAGAATCACATGGATGATGGGACATCCCCAGAAAATTATCCACCTCTCCCCCAGAATTTGAGGTTCTCAGATTCACCTTATGATTTTAATGACTTAGACCTTCTTCAGCCTAAATTAACCATCCTAACCCAGGTAAGCTATCACTCCATCTCTTTCTCCCAGCTCAAAGTCCCTAGTATGCTATATAACGTAAGATACATCAGCTAAGGGTCTGATGTATCTTCAGTTATATAATTTAATATAATTATTAAAAAATAATTTTTTAAAACTCACTTTTCTTTCCTCAATCATCAACATGAGAATTTCCTGGAAAGAGAATGATACAAAGACATCTCTACTTACCTCCTCTGCAGGCCTGGATTATAAAGATTTTTGGTTTCTCTTGAAGTGCTGGACAATTTTTATTGTTAAACATTTCAAAAATATCTTCCAGGCTGACTTTTTCACCGTCTTTCATTTTGATAAAACCTTCTTCTCCATGGGACATAAGAGTAACAAGGCAACAGCCAATGTCATCTTTAATTTCATTTAGCCCATCACGGAATGATGTTATTTTTCCAAGTAAGTCCTGTAAAATAGGATAACACGTTAAAAAAGAACTGGAAGTAGAAAAAACCAGAAAGCTCAGAAATGGCTTCTTTACAAGGTGAATCAATGAGATGACAAATAGAGAATACCTGCATCTCTCGTGGTGTCAATATGACTTATCATTTCCCTTCTGGTTGCTTTCAAACTTCATATGATTTAATCTTTTACCAATGGTCGTTCTTGTTTGACAAAATTATGGCACTTCTGATTCTCTACCACAAAATATAACAAAACTATAGTTCCCCAAAGAATTAACGTATTTAAATGCTAAGGTGAATCAATGAGATGACAAATATGAGAATACCTGCATCTCTCGTGGTGTCAATATGACTTATCATTTCCCTTCTGGTTGCTTTCAAACTTCATATGATTTAATCTTTTACCAATGGTCGTTCTTGTTTGACAAAATTATGGCACTTCTGATTCTCTACCACAAAATATAACAAAACTATAGTTCCCCAAAGAACTAACGTATTTAAATGCTACATTATTAACTAATTTATTTTTTAATTAATTTATTTTAATTGGAGGCTAATTACTTCACAATATTGTAGTGGGTTTTGCCATACATTGACATGAATCAGCCACGGGTGTACATGTGTTTAACTTATTTTAATATAAAAATTATTTTATAAAATTAATATCCTCAATAAGCTAGAAATGGCAAGGAATGGAGGAGTCTACCCAGTCATATCGACTTGCAGAATCTATGAAGAGGCATCAGCAGAATCAATTCCACTATAAAGACAAGCAAGACAGGAATGGCCTCTGTCACCATGCAGGACCAAAGATCCTGGCCATTTCAATACAGTACAGCAAAAATCAAATGAAGTATAGATATTGGAAACAAAGCCTCATTACTTACAGATAATATGACTTTCTAGAAATATACTCAATTAAAACCTACTGAATGTAGAGATCTGCAAGTTGACCAGATACAAACTTAAGTTACAAAGATCTGCTGCTGCTGCTAGGTCGCTTCAGTCATGTCCGACTGTGCACCTCCCCACAGACGGTCCCCAATTACCCAGGAATAAAACGTTTAAACTGGATAATGGAAAAGGGATCCTTTAAAGGTCATAACAAAAGGAGAACATTACCTAGGGATAAACCTAACAAGAAATGAACATTATCTAAGTGAAGAAAATTATCTAAATCTTCAGTGAAGAGGCAACATAAACTACGACAGCCTGAAGCTTCTGATCGAGATGACTCGATGCCATTAATCTGTCAATTAACTCCAAATCATCTCTAGTCAAGGTCGTATGAGTTAAAACCTCAAAGGATTTCTGTGAAACTAGATGGCTCTCAAGGTCATAGAAAACAGATGCTCAAGAATAGCAAGGTACTCAAGAACAGCAAAGAACATTCAGAAGTAAAAAACAAAGGAAAAAAAAAAACAAACAATGAATGGGAGATAGATCATCTCAGCTGTCCATATGCACTATAAAATCATGGTGAACAAAACAGGGCTATACCAGCATAAGTATAAACAAATATATGAATAGATATTTTAGCATCCAGAAATCCATATCCAAATACACATATAGGAATTTAATATATGACAAGAATGGAATTTCACATATGTGGGGAAAGGATGTACCACCAACAAATGAGAATTGGCTTGGAAATAAAGTTAGGCTTCCCACCTCACTGTTTCTG
>SJYC01128901.1:0-14146 GCA_006408675.1 Madoqua kirkii | reverse complement strand
TGAAGCTGAAACTCCAATACTTTGGCCACCTGATGCAAAGAGCCAACTCATTGGAAAAGACCCTGATGCTGGGAAAGATTGAAGCCAAGAGGAGAAGGGGACAACAGAGGATGAGATGGCTGGATGGCATCACCAACTCAATGGACATGAGTTTGAGCAAGCTCTGGGAGTTGGTGATGGACAGGGAAGCCTAGCGTGCTGCAGTCCATGGGGTCACAGAGTCAGACATGACCCAGCCACTGAGCTGAACATGACAAAAGCTCCTATATCCATCAGGGAAGCTCGGTTAGAATTTCATCAGGACATTCAGGTCCATTGCTCAGCAGACCTGGTTCCCAGGTAATAAAACTCAATTTTTTTAAAGAGGAAAGGAAGATTATAATATCCAAGCTACACGTTTTCCTTTTTTTTTTTTTTGCCATGTCACAGGACATGTGGGATCGTAGTTACCTGACCAGGGATCGAACCCAAGCCCCCTGCAGTGGAAGCACAGAGACTTAACCACTGGACCACCAGGAAAGTCCCAAGCTACAAATTTTCACTTTTGTTCTTAACTTGGTACCATTTTGTCAGGATCGATGCACAACGTCTGTTCAAACTTGCACTCGTTAAGCCACTCCTTCATCAGCAGGACATCCTGGTGAGCTCCTGGCCTGTTCTTCTTCACACACATGAGGAAGGCCCTCCGCCTGCCACTTAGGTCATAACGGTACTGTTTGCAAGGAAAGCCGAGAAACAATGTTAAAACCAAACTGAATCCAAATGTGCCTTATATGTGAAACGAGTTTAACACTGACTTCCTCTCTCGTCATGACTTCCTTTATAATTCTTTCAAATACCTTTGTCAAACTGGGACCAACAGGCCGTCTCATCTCTAAATTCCTATACATAACCATAACTACCCGTTTAAGGAAAGTGGCAATTGTAAATGACATAACTACACGGTGTAAGGAAAATGCAGTTATGGAAATCGAGAAGGTGGGATATTCTACAGGACAAATAACCTGGCTTCGTCAACAAACAAGAGAAGAGGTTAAAGGGAAAGGTATCATAAATTAAGAGTGTTAAAAGAAAGACATTCAAATATATTTGTATTTGAATCAGAGCCTGACTCAAACAATCTATCTGTACAAGGCACTGGAAGCCACCAAAGACATCTGTAGGCTAACTACATCTCTACCGAGACAAAGGAATTTGTTTCTAGGCTTGCTAAATACATACGCAAGTACTGTATGTATGAAAGTGGTAAGATATCCGGGTGTGGGAAAGGGTTGCTTTAAAATAACAGGGTCCAGGGAGCAAATGAAACAAGATTGCAAACATTGCTAATTGTCGAAGTAGGGCTCTAGGTAGGTGGGGCTGGAGTTTGGGGATTCATTTTTCTCTTGGACTTTAGCTTATGTTTTAAATGTTCATAATAAAACAAACAGAAAAGAGTCAGAAGCCAGCAATTTATGTAGTTGCGCAAGGCCATACAACCTGTGGTGCCCTGATCTGTAAAATGGAGATACTAACCATACTTACCTAATTTGGTTAATGCATGCAAAGTGGTTTTAACTGGCTAATATTTTGCTTTTTCTATTTATAACAGAAAGCAGAAAGATGTGACCACTTGAGACAACCACACAGATGTTCATTTTCAGCCCAACAGAAGCAGCACAAAAACCATTCAAATGCTGTCTAAACACTTACTATCTGAACTGACTCAAGTGTGTGCGTGCACTAAGTTGAGCTCAGTCATGTCCAATTCTCTGCAAGCCCATGAACTGCAGCCTGTAAGACTCTGCTGTCCATGGGGATTCTCCAGGCCAGAATACTGGAGTGGGTTGCCATTTCATACTCCAGGGGATCTTCCCCACTCGAGGATCTAACCCACATCTCTTGCATACTCTGCATTGCAGACGGATTCTTTACCACTGAGCCGGCAGGGAAGCCGGCTAACATGCAGCATTAGAATAAAAGTCCAGATACTTACCAGTTCACCGTCCACACAGTCATAGCTTCTCTTTAGAATCTTTCGTGGAATCACTGAATGAATTTTCGTAAAAAGAAAAAACAGAAAAGAGCATTTTTTTTTCACTTTTGTCTTTTTATTTATGATCTGTAGTGGTTCCCGTTAACGGAAAGCAACTCCCAGGACAACCAGTTGCCTCTTTCACTTTGGGGCCCAGCAGGCTTCAGTCTCATTTCAGAACAGGTTTCCAGGATCATGGAAAACCTCTCCCAAACTCATGAGAATGGAAACTTAACAGAACTGCTTTAGGCCTCAGTCAGGTTCAGGGGCAGGGAGAGGCAGGCCACAGATGAAAAGGATAAGGACCAATGAACATTACTGAACATGAACCTCCAGAAGGAGACCAAGACTTTGATAAAGAGACAAATGAAGTTAAAGACCCTATTTGATGTTTTAATTAAACAAACTGAGCATTCAAGTGTTTGGGGGGCATCTCCAGTGTGTGATACTGTCATGTGTGTGATCTACAGTCATGACACTGTGTGGTTGGTTCTGAAAAACCAAAAGAAAAAAAAAAACCCACTTTACCAAGTGCAAGAGATTCAGTCTAAGGCATGATAACTATGCATGGAGAGACAGTGTAAGTGCTGTGCAGATGCAATCAAGGGAGAATCAAAGGCTTCCCCGGGCCAGCATTCCACCCACAGGCCATGTTTTGTGGTGGCTTACCGTGGTCACCCATTACAAATTCAAATGTCAGCAAAGGAACATACTTGGAGGGAGAACAGACCCCAGCCATAGTATATTTTGGTGTCTACCTCAACACGTCCAATCTAAGCGCTGCTTTCTCTTTTTCCTTCTCTTTCTCACTCTCTCTATCTCTCTACATAGTATACACAAACTGCCTCATATATTATACACACATACATTTATTAAATTTACCAGGGGAAACCCTAACCTCCCCCAGCTTGTTATGTTTCTTGCTCCTAAACCACATCTTCCCAGACTTATGGCAAATGTTCTAACGGTGTATTCCAACACCGAGTTTCTCACTGCATCATCTAAAAACCTTCTCCATCATAACCACCCGGAGGTGACTGTTCAAAATGCACTTCAGTCTTGCTGAGTCGATCTGGATTTCTCAGCCCGTCCCAGATGGTAAACCCTGATGGCTGCTTTGGACTGGTCACTTGGATGCCGTGCCTGGGAACGATCTCTCTTCTTCCCCGGGCTCTCACCCTCCGCCGCCGGTTCTCTCCGTCCCTTGAGGCCCTCGTCCTTCTTGCTCCGCCTCCCCCAACGGCCCTCACTGACACTCGGTCTCCCGCCGCTCACCTGGGCTCCGGGGCCAAAGCCGGCCCTCACGTAGGGCCCTCCCCTCGCCAGTCTCCCCCTCCCTAGGTCAGCACCCACCCCACCCCTGCCCCTGCCCCAATCCGGGAATCCCCGGGCGGCGGGGGCCAAACCCCGCGGTCCCGAGCACCCCCTCCTCCGGGAATCCCCGCGCACTCACCAGGGCAGTCGGTGGGGGCGCTCTGCCAGCGCGGCAGCAGGTCTGCGCGGGGTAGCAGCCCCAGCACCTGGACAAGGACGCGGTTGGCGACGGCCGGCGGGTAGTAGTGCTTGGCAAGAAGCTGGGCCAGCCCCGACGGGCTGTGACCCTCCAGCTCCAGCTTCACCTGGCTCATGGGCGGCTCCACTTTCTTAAGGTGGTCGCGGAAGCTGCGCAGCTCCTGCGAGGAAAGCAAGTCCAGGGTCTCCAGCAAGCGGCTCTGCAGCTCCTCTGTGGCCGGCGAGATCTTCGGAGGCGCCGGCTGACCGTCTGACCCCGAGCGCCGGCCGCTTCCCAGGCTCCCCTCCATTGTCCGCCAGCGATGCTGAAGCGCCCGGACAGAAGAGACCTATCTGAACCCTGCGCGCCACACACGCCTCCCGCTTCTCCTCTTTGTTTTGAAAACTGGAGGCGTTTCCGCTCGCCCAGCGAGCCTGACCAGCGCGGCCTGGAAGCTCCCGCCTTCCCCGCTTTGGCCCGGGCCCCGCCCCCGACCGAGAGCCACGCCCCGCCCACATGAGCTCGTCTACGGTTTAACCCTTGGAGCCTGGGATGGGAAAGCTGAGTGGTGCCCGCCCGGCAAGGCTTCTACATGGTTCTCTGCGTTGGCAGCACGTTAGAATCGTAGGGGGACTTTTGACACTACTCATACCCAGCCACAACCTAATCTGATTACACTAGACCCTCTGGGTGGCCGACCCAGGTACTAGTTTTTAAAGCTTCCCAGGTGATTCCAACCTGCAGCCAAGTTTGAGAACCACCGATCTTAGAACGTCCATCAGCTACCTAAGCCAATCCCCAAGGAGCAGGGGCAAACTTAGAAACTGAAAAGACACCTACAGATTATGGGATCGTGCCAGATTTTTTAGAGGACTTGGTGACAAAAACTAGTAATCTGAAGGCAATAAATAAGATGCCGGAAACGCGCTGTTCAGCCTGAGAGGTGTGAAAGGAGCACTGCCTTGGGGAGCACTTCACGCCCTCTTCCTATTCCTGTCCCCTGACTTGATGGGGCTCTCAGGAAGTGATGACTCATTTAAACCATGGTCCGCCTCAAAATTACTTACCCTTTCAAACAGTCGGTGAAAGAATCTCAGAACTTATCTGAATCATGACTCCAGTAAACCAACTGTAAACAATCATTTTGGAGACCATCAGAGAAACTGTGAATAGGGCTGGGTACCAAATGATAAGCAAAAAAATTGTTAACTGTTTTTCTGGTGGAGTAATAACATGGTACTTACTGAAGAAAAATGTCCTTGAATTTTAGAGATGCATATTGAAATGTGGAAGGGTGAAATGGTATGATGTCTGGGATCTGCTTCTAAAAGCTTCACTGCAGAATAAAGTAGTGGGGAGAGAGGAGAGACAAGTAAACTCTGATGATTGTTCCATTTGAATGATGTTGAGTGAGGGGCAGTGTACTATTTACTTTTTTGATTGATTGAGCTATTTCGTAATATACTCTTGGAAACAGTATAATGCAGCTTGAAAGCTTGGCTTCAGTCCTTTTTGCCTCCTGCCTTACTAGGCCTTATCTCTAGCTGCCAGATGACTGTTTACTCTCACAAAGCCCCGCCCCAAAATAATTTGCTTAAACTCAGGCAGTTAAGGACAATTCAAATTTTTAATTAAAAAAAAAAAAAAAGCAGGGGGGTGGGCACTGGGCAGTGTTTCCAAAGTCAGCTGAAGCTCACTACCCACTTCCTGCCTGTCAATACTTGTGGGAGACAGTGAGAGAGGAAAAAAATTCTTGGAGCCTGGGATATGCAGACCCCAGGCCAGGGGACTTCACTCTTAGAGTAAAGACGAATTTCAGTTTTACCCTACTTTTCGAGAAAATGAGATGATTTCTCCAAATTTTAAGATAATGTGACCCCAAAAGAAAAAATGAGGAGCAGGGAAGGGGACTCTGGTAGCTGAAATTCTTCAGTGTGTATAAGATGAGCAAATTTGTACTGGATGAAGCCTGCGCCTCTGGGCCTCATCTCTGCTCCTCCCCTCCCGAGTCTGGCAGGGCCCTCACTGGCTCCAGGCTCCCAGAGCCCAAGATGAGGGTGGTCACAGGAGACTGAAGAGGCCAAGAACCCTGAGCATCTTGCCTCAGAGGCTAAGTACGTCCTCAGGCAGCAGACACCGCAGCTGTCATCTGGGTTAAGCTGCCCGCCCTGCATTCCTGCCTCTAGTCCACCACTGCCAGCTCCAAGTGCTTCCTGCTTGCCCCAGCACACAGCCTCACACACAGCGCGCCAAGCACTAGTAGCTTAGGTACCACTAGCCTAGGATCCCACTTTTCCTCTCCTGTACTCCTCCACATAGTGTAACTGTGCATAGGGCATTCTAACCTTAAAATATAAAGTATAAACTTAAACTCAGAAATCCAGACAGAAATATACATGGGGGAGAAAGCATTGTGAAGACAGACAGAGACTGGAGTGATGAAAGCCAAGAATTGCCAGTAACCACCAGAAACCGTAAGAGTAATACCACCAGTAACAACACTCCGAGGCATGTACACAAGGGAAATGAAAATATATATCCACACAAATGACTCATATAGGAATGTTCATAGTAGCGTTATTCCGAAGTGCCAAAAAGTGTTCACCATTCACATTCATCAACTGAAGAATGGATAAATAAAATAGGCACACAATAGATTATTTGGCCATAAAAAAGAATAAAGTATTGAAGATGCCACATCACAGATGAACTTCCAAAATGTTATGCTAAATGAAAGAATCCAGACACAAGAGACTACATATGAAAGACTATGAGACTACATTGTGTTAGTCCCCTTATAGGAGGTGCATAGAAAAGGCAGATTTATGGACAGAAAGCAGATCACTGGCTGCTGGGCTTGGAATGAGGGTTCACTGTAAATAAGAGCTCTTACTGGAGGTGTGAATGTGTTCTAAAACTGATTTATGCTGATGGTGGCACCAGACAGTAAAGTTACTTTAAAAAATCACAGAATTGTGTATTTGGAATGGATAGATCATATAAGATAAAGCTATTTTAAACAATTTTAAGCTTGAGGACCTAAACAGATCAAGTGTTAGCCACCTTATTTTGTTACTGTAGGATGGACTCATGGCACTTGAGGTTTTCCAGTGATAAAGTGCTTCACTTTATTTATCCCAACTTTAGCTGCAGAAAAATGGCAGATCAACTTGGGAGTTGAAACCGTGCACGGGCTGAGACCAAAAAGAATTACTTAGACACTTAGAGGCTAGGAAGCTACTTCCCTTCTCTGCTTCCCTGGAGCCTCGTAGAAATTAACAAGGAATCAGTTAAGTCATGACATCAGTTAAGTCATGACATCTTTTCTTCTTCATCCTAACATCACCTCAGAGGGCGACTTCAGCCTGATGAGTGTGACTCCTCGCTTGGCAGATCCAGTCTCACTGCTGGAACTCCTCCGACACGAGGGACAGCTCACAGCATCTTTAGGGTTGATTTCTTGCCCACGAGCAGATCCAAGGAGGCGGCATGGTGTAGCGGGTGGCTGAGCAGGACCACGACAGCTCTCTCTGGAAATGCCCTTTTGCACGGCCTTGTAGGGCAGGCAGACCCTTTCCCGACTCCCCACCATGCTCTATCAGGGCCTCCCCTTCTGGGAGGTTCAGAAGGCGGAAGTCGGGTCCACCTATTTGAGCTGGGCCCACCTATTCTCTTCTTGAACTGAGTAACTGAAGGCGATGTGTCTGCCAGGCTCTCCTGCTGGGACTTCATCCGACTCCTGCGTGGTGAGATGAGGCGGCCCTTGGCAGAAACCAAGCAGGGCAACAGGTCCCGTCTCTGCCCGGTCCCCGCTGGGTCAGGACTTCAGGCCCATCTTGGCCATCATCTCTTCGTAGACTGTCCATGCCATGGCTGCCATCAGGGTCCTGCGGAGGGCCCGGGGGACACTGCCTTGGAAGAAGCCACGCAGCCCATAGTCCTAGGAGGGAAAATGGAAGCGCAAACGCTGGAATTAAAGCGGCAATACAGTTACACACCTGCCATCAGAGTGAGGATGTCCCTCTGCGTTACTCCATTCTTTGTCTTACGTTATAGACTTCTACAAATATCATTAAAACCATGAATACTGGGTCCAAAGGGAAGAACTGGAAAAAAATAATTTGTTTGGCTTTGTTGCTAAGCTTTATATGTTTTAGGCATGCTCTATCCAGGGCACTTTATTTCTCAGATGAAAATCTTCTGGAGGCTCACTCTATATAGTGTGCAACTTGTACAGTGCACAGAAGCCAGAAGGCCCGAGCAGCAGCTGAAATGCAGACCAACGTCTCTCTGCCAAGCCCTGGGCCCCAACTCCAGGCTGAAGGAGGAAGGTACCTTCTTGGCAATCCGTCTGCCTGGAGGGAGAAGCCTTTTTAAAAAGAATAAAGTATTGAAGATGCCACATCACAGATGAACTTCCAAAATGTTATGCTAAATGAAAGAATCCAGACACAAGAGACTACATATGAAAGACTATGAGACTACATTGTGTTAGTCCCCTTATAGGAGGTGCATAGAAAAGGCAGATTTATGGACAGAAAGCAGATCACTGGCTGCTGGGCTTGGAATGAGGGTTCACTGTAAATAAGAGCTCTTACTGGAGGTGTGAATGTGTTCTAAAACTGATTTATGCTGATGGTGGCACCAGACAGTAAAGTTACTTTAAAAAACCACAGAATTGTGTATTTGGAATGGATAGATCATATAAGATAAAGCTATTTTAAACAATTTTAAGCTTGAGGACCTAAACAGATCAAGTGTTAGCCACCTTATTTTGTTACTGTAGGATGGACTCATGGCACTTGAGGTTTTCCAGTGATAAAGTGCTTCACTTTATTTATCCCAACTTTAGCTGCAGAAAAATGGCAGATCAACTTGGGAGTTGAAACCGTGCACGGGCTGAGACCAAAAAGAATTACTTAGACACTTAGAGGCTAGGAAGCTACTTCCCTTCTCTGCTTCCCTGGAGCCTCGTAGAAATTAACAAGGAATCAGTTAAGTCATGACATCAGTTAAGTCATGACATCTTTTCTTCTTCATCCTAACATCACCTCAGAGGGCGACTTCAGCCTGATGAGTGTGACTCCTCGCTTGGCAGATCCAGTCTCACTGCTGGAACTCCTCCGACACGAGGGACAGCTCACAGCATCTTTAGGGTTGATTTCTTGCCCACGAGCAGATCCAAGGAGGCGGCATGGTGTAGCGGGTGGCTGAGCAGGACCACGACAGCTCTCTCTGGAAATGCCCTTTTGCACGGCCTTGTAGGGCAGGCAGACCCTTTCCCGACTCCCACCATGCTCTATCAGGGCCTCCCCTTCTGGGAGGTTCAGAAGGCGGAAGTCGGGTCCACCTATTTGAGCTGGGCCCACCTATTCTCTTCTTGAACTGAGTAACTGAAGGCGATGTGTCTGCCAGGCTCTCCTGCTGGGACTTCATCCGACTCCTGCGTGGTGAGATGAGGCGGCCCTTGGCAGAAACCAAGCAGGGCAACAGGTCCCGTCTCTGCCCGGTCCCCGCTGGGTCAGGACTTCAGGCCCATCTTGGCCATCATCTCTTCGTAGACTGTCCATGCCATGGCTGCCATCAGGGTCCTGCGGAGGGCCCGGGGGACACTGCCTTGGAAGAAGCCACGCAGCCCATAGTCCTAGGAGGGAAAATGGAAGCGCAAACGCTGGAATTAAAGCGGCAATACAGTTACACACCTGCCATCAGAGTGAGGATGTCCCTCTGCGTTACTCCATTCTTTGTCTTACGTTATAGACTTCTACAAATATCATTAAAACCATGAATACTGGGTCCAAAGGGAAGAACTGGAAAAAAATAATTTGTTTGGCTTTGTTGCTAAGCTTTATATGTTTTAGGCATGCTCTATCCAGGGCACTTTATTTCTCAGATGAAAATCTTCTGGAGGCTCACTCTATATAGTGTGCAATTTGTACAGTGCACAGAAGCCAGAAGGCCCGAGCAGCAGCTGAAATGCAGACCAACGTCTCTCTGCCAAGCCCTGGGCCCCAACTCCAGGCTGAAGGAGGAAGGTACCTTCTTGGCAATCCGTCTGCCTGGAGGGAGAAGCCTTTTTATTTTTTTACAACTCACTAGGTGTTCTTGGTGGCCCTAAATAAGAATTAAAGACAAAACACCTCATCATCTGGGTTGTTCTTTCCTACTGTTATCATTCCTTCCATTTTCACATGGAAGATATACAGAGACCCTATTTTCAAACTTCATGGCTTCAGGTATCATGAATAAGAAAGCAAGCAACCTACGCAGTGTGAGACATATGATCAGATTCACAAACACTGCTTCTATTTAAAGTAAGACAGGTAAGTGCTGGCAGATGCAAACATGTTTCCTCTGCTACGAGGCAAAACTAAGAAGTACAGAAAAATCTAAAGATCTAGGTGACAGATTTACCTTCAAAGAGAATATCTGATAATAGAACATGTTCCCAAAGGGCCAACTCAGTGGCTTTTAAATAGCATTTTAGTGTACTTGACATCTACTTTACTTTTTATCTTCAATACATCTGTACATCTGTGTTAGCACAAACTCCTAGAAACAAAACAATGTGCCTGTGGTTTTTTTCTGACTACATTTCGTCCTAGGTCCTTGATTCAGAGAAGGAAATGGCAACCCAGTCCAGTATTCTTGCAGGAGAATCTCGTGGATAGAGTGGTGGGCGGCCGTCCATGGGGTTGCATAGAGTTGGACATGACTGAAGTGACTTAGCAGCAGCAGCAGCAGCAGCAGCAGCAGGTCCTTAATTAGGTTAATGAGTCCTCCCAGAACTCCTGACTCAGGAGGTCTGGGGTAGAGCCCAACAATATGCATGTTTAACAAATATCACAAGTTGTCCTAATGTTGGGGCCCCCTCCCTAAATGAACAAAACCCAAAAATCAAAAAGACCCCCACAACCATAGTTTTTCAGCAGTGATTCTCAACCTTGGCCTCACATTGGAATCACTGCTGCTGCTGCTGCTGCTGTCGCTTCACTTGTGTCCGACTCTGTTGGGATTCTCCAGGCAAGAACACTGGAGTGGGTTGCCATTTCCTTCTCCAATGCATGAAAGTGAGAAGTGAAAGTGTCCGACTCTTAGCGACCCCATGGACTGCAGCCCACCAGGCTCCTCTGCCCTTGGGATTTTCCAGGAAACAGTACTGGAGTGGGGTGATTGGAATCACTAGGTAACTTAAAATACTGATGCCAGGGTTTCATGTCTTCCAGAGACTCTAACATGATGAGCTCAGATTATGCTCTGGGAATGGAGATTGTTAAAAGCTCCCCAGGTGATCTACCAGTAAAGGACAGAGCTACTGCCTTAGAGACAGAGAGAGTTTTAACCACAGTATGAACAATACACAATACGCTTTCTAAAGCCTCACTTTTTTTTTTTGGTAGTGCCACAAGGCATGGGAGATCTTAGGTCACTGACCAGGGATCAAACCCATGTCCCCTGCAGTAAAAGTGCAGAGTCCTAACCACTGGACCACTGGGGAATTCCCTAAAGCCTTACTTTGAAAATGAGCGTGACTGACTGGCCAATCCACCGAAATTTCACTGGGGAGAGCTGCATGTGAGTTTTGATCACATCTGCAGGTTGAGTTACCAGCGAGGCCAGAATCCCAGCAAATATCCCACAGCTGAAATTCACAACAGGAACAAGGACTGCATCCAACTGGTCTGAAAGAGGACAAAAACAGCCTTTGGTTATAAATAGATCTCATATCTACCAGATAAATATCAGTGCCAAGTTGCCACTAAGTCTTCCTGAAAGCCAGAAGGGTCTGGGTATTCAAACAAAGCTAGGAATTCAAAATCTAAACTAATCAATGTAAACAGAAAAATGGAACTAAAAGTTTACCTTTTTACAATCATCAGCATAATAATTAATTCAGGCAAAAGTCATTAATTGATGCTAAAATATATGGATGAAATAATAGGACATTTTATATAGATTCAAAGTATTGCCCCACAGAGATACTTAGAAATGACAAAAGAATAAACAACTGAGTTTTCACTGGAGACATTCTTTTTATCCAAGTGATAAAGAGTTAGTATCACCCACAGCAGGTCAAAAGGTGACATGAGCTTCCTGACATCACACAATGAAGACACAACCTGTTATATGCTTCTTTTGCTGAAAAGGTAGAGTATAAATGAATCTAGCTGCAAAGAATCATCAGATAAACCCAGGCTGAGGTTATATAATTGGCTTATACACTTGAAAATAAAAAATAAAAATGGCCACAAAATACAGTATTGGAAAAACTAGAGAAATTAAGACTATAGATTGGACTATAGATACAAGAAGTGTATCTGTGTAAAATTTCCTAAATATAAGATGGTTATTAAGAATGCTTTTATTCTCAGGAAATACACACTGATGTATTTAAGAGTAAAGAGTTGCATCATGCCTACAACTTACTCCTAAATGGTTTGGAGAAAATAATTATACATATAGAAAGAATAATACAAGGCTATGGAGTTTTATGTACTATTCTTGTGGCTTTTTTGTTAAGCCTAGAATGATTTCTAAATACCAAATTAAAAAAAATTTTTTTTAGGATCAATGAAGTTAAAAACATATACCCAAGCTCCCTTATTGCCTTAACCTTCTACTGCAAAGCAAGGCTGTGACCTGCAATGTCACAGCTGCTGGTACTTGGGGCGAAGCAGCAAATCTCCTAAAGCACCCCAACCAACAGCATGGTCACGGGGGTGGCATTCTGGCATTCCCAATTAAATGGTCTCGGCTGCAGCTCCTTGCTCAGATTATCCAAAGACACCTGACCGAACGCTAGTTCACTCTACAGGGGGGTGTGTGTGTGTGTGTGTGTGTCTCTGTGTGTGTGTGTGTGTGTGTGTGTGTGTGTGTGTGTGTGTCTGTGTGTGTGTGTCTGTGTGTGTCTGTGTGTGTGTGTCTGTGTGTGTGTGTCTGTGTGTGTGTGTCTGTGTGTGTGTGTCTGTGTCTATCAGTGTGTGACTCTGCCTGGGCGGACATTTACTGATTGTTGATTTTGCCCAAGTCTTGCTACACGAGCTTACTAGTAGGGTGGGCCCGCTAGAATGCGGGAGGTTTGGCAGCCTTCTCTCCCTCCAGAGCGCTCTCATCGTTAACTGAGAGCATAGCAGGTAAGTGACAATAAAATTTTTCTTCTAGGTCTGAACCCACTAGGTTTCCCAAATTTGTCTGTTAAGAATCATAAGTGCTTCTTGAAAAGTACAGTTTCCCAGTTCTTACCCTAAAGCTTCTGATTTAAGACTCCTTAGGTAGGACCCAGAAATCTGAAGGTCAGGCAAATGTGGGAAGTACTGTTGCAGGGCCTGGGCAAAACGTGGTTTACTCCACCCCCACCCCCGACTGAGGAATTACATACTATCAGTACTCTTCCTCAAGAAGCTATAAACTCAAAAGGGCAGGGACTGTAACTGCATCCCAGCATGGGGCCCCACGCCTGACACAGTGCAGATACGGCTCAGTTTTTAAAACTAGGCTGAGAATCCAGAACTGCTAAGAACAACAATTCGTCTCCTATCTCAGAGAAAGCCGTGAGGATGTGATCCCTCGAGGGCTCTCTCTTCCCGCCACACCTTCCTTACCTGTACCGTGAAGCACAACGTTTTTGGTCTGGCTGTAAAACATCAGGTAGATTCCAGAAAAGGGGGCATCACGAAGGAGTGTTGCTGTCAGGCCACTGAAGAGGCCCCGGACGCCCTCGCTGTGGTAGATGCTCCTCAAGGCGGTGTAGACGCTCTGGTAGCCATACCGCCCGCTCTAGGAAGGAAGCACAGAACCCGTGGCTGCCTCGGGGCCCTGGGGCCGCGCGCTGAACCGAGCTATCCTCAGGCTGCATGGCCGGGGCCCTGGGGGCTCTGGTTCCCACGTGCTTGGCCTGACTACACAGATGGGTTCTCCGACGACACTCACCTCTGTGTTGGGTTATAACGCAGGAGGTGGCATCAGTGGGCACTTGACTCAAGCAGCCCAGTGCCTCTGTGTGCCCTCTCCCAGGCCGTGAGGCTGTCCAACTCACCTCGTACCGTGTCTTGATCACAGTGATGGGTGACATGCAGACCCCTGCAACGGAGCGGGAGCCAGCCCCCAGTATGACTGACTCCAGGGCGGTGGGGGGATGGCCTCGCAGGAAGTACTGCTTCAGAGAGTAGAGGGTGCCAAAGTAGATGCCAACGCCAGGGACACACCTCACGATGGACTGCAGGAAAAGTCGGGGAGGACAGGGATCAAAGACCCTGTGGTGGATTTCCCCAAAGGAGACCCAGGATTGGCACGCAAGGAGTTGATTTAAGGTGTGGAGGAACACCAATGGGAGAGTGGGGACATGAGACGGGAGAGAGGGTGGCCAATAAAGGGCATGTCGTCTCATCAGTGTTCGCCATGGGCAGTGGAATCCCTCCGGGGAACTCTGGGAATTGGCGTGGACGCACCTCGGTTACCCTGCCACCTGAGGAGGGACGGGGGGTTCTAAACATCAGGTCTTGTCTTTCTAGGTTCACGATGGGATGAGTGTGAATTCCCTGACTTTTCCAGCAACATGACTTCTGAAGGCCAGAAAAAGTCATCCAGGTAGGGAAATGCAGGTAGGAGGCCTGGGGGGAAGGGGCGGCGGGGGGGGGGGC
>SJYC01128900.1:0-24509 GCA_006408675.1 Madoqua kirkii | reverse complement strand
GAAGTCGTGCCCAGGGCACACACGGGCACGTCCCCAGGGCCCTCAAGCGGAAGCCAGGGAGAGTGATGGGCAGGGAGACAACAGAGGCCTGCTCGGTCTCCAACCCGCATGCGCTCTTAAAACCAAGGGTGTGTGAGGCAGATGAGAAATGGCTGGTGAGTAGAGGAAGGGGTGCAAGACCCAAAGGGCAGCTTACGGGAGACATCCCTTTCCAGAGGCCCAGCAGACTCTCCGTGCGAACCACATTCAGGAGCAGAGCCAACAGGCCAACACGTCTGGACCTGAAGGCAGACAAGACAGAGAGAAGGAAGGAAAAACCACTGAGACTACGTCCTTGTGAAAGGACTCCCCGCTCAAAGACTTCTCTGTATGGCCTCTTTTCTACAACACTTCACGATCTCTGCTAGGCATCTGGGAGCTACTCAGTTCCTATGCATTCACAGAGTGGCAGGTCAGTGATTCTTTGTTCATTCAGGCTGCAAGCAATGGGATAACTACTCATTTTCCATACATTTCACACACTTCCCACAGTGCTGAGCCCAATAAGGGGGCTCACAAGAGACACTCAATACTTCCCTTATTTCCAGAAAACCAGCCCCTGCTTGTGCCAGGCAGCACAGTCATGACATTCCAGACCAGCACAGTAGAATGCAAACGTCACCAAGGCAGATGCCAGGAAGCAACTGAGCAAAGGACCCCGTTTAATTAAGAGAAACGTCAAACACAAAACACAGGAGAGCTGGGCCTGGTCTGTGTTTCTCTTCGATCATTCCACAGAATGGAAGGTGACCGAACACAGAACAGATGCTCCCGCTGAAACCAGCTCCTTGGTGAAATGGGGGTGGGGGGGTGGGCAGCAGGCCTTACCCATGGGCCAAGGGTTGGAGGGTCTGCAGGCGGGTTTTGAGGAGATCCAGGGGTTGGAAGAGGACGGTGGAGCAGGTCCCACTGATGGAGCCACACAAGAAAGCTTTGATCACTGGCTGCAGCTGCAGGGCAAGAGAACACCGTGTCATCAGCTTTGTCCCACCATTCACCACACCTGGACCAGTCGTTCTTCCTAAGGATTTCTTAGAAACTCACCTGGGGGTGCCAGGTATTAGTAATAGCTTCTGACTTCAGAGAAGGGCAAAGTGTAGTCGGGGATGAACAGCGTTAGAATGTTGTTGAGAACATTGTACACCCCAAGAAGTAGCTCTCTTGTCTTACTAATAACAACTTTAGTAATCACTGATAATTAAAAACTTATGGGTAGGGCTTCCCTGGTGGCTCAGTGGTAAAGATTCTGCCTGCCAATGCAGGAGACATGCATTCAATCCCTGGCCTGAGAAGATCCCACATCCCTAGAAGCAAGTAAGCCCACACGCCACAACTATTAAGCCCGTGCTCTAGAGCCAGGGAAACAACTACTAAGCCCGGGTGCTGCAACTACTGAAGCCCAAGCACCCTAGAGAGAACCCACGGCAGTGAGACGCCTTCACATCACATCCAGGGACAGCCTCCGCTTCCTGCAGCCACAGAACAGTCCCAAGTGCAGCAACAAAGACCAGCACTACCAAAGTTTAATAAATAAAGTATAAAAAAATATGCATAACTTCTCTCCTACTGAGCAACACGGCTATTTCCATCTGTGAATTATGCCACTAACCACACCTCCCTAATTTGTCCTGAACATAAGTTACTGGCCAGCTTCTTCTCGTGACAAAAGCAAAAAATCCACTGAGCAGTGTGTTTTAACCCTGGACTGCTGGTTTCAGGTTCCCCGGGTTGTGGAACTTGTAGATTATTTACAGGAGTAAGACAAAGGAAGTGAAACCGTGAGCTGATGCACTGAGAAATGTATGTGCCACTTCCTGTAAAAGTCATGCATTTCCTTAACCTAAAACTTTCCCTCTGTTGTACACCCATTCATCTCACTGGGACCGAAGCAGACCGCAGGTGCACCACAGACTGGCAGCCACTCCTGGGTTTGCTGGCGGTCCTATATACTGGGACAGTCACAGTTCAGTTCAGTTGCTCAGTTGTGTCCAGCTCTTTGCGGATCCATGGACTGCAGCATGCCAGGCTTCCCTGTCCATCACCAACTCTCAAAGCGTGCTCAAACTCATTTCCATTGAGTCGGTCATACCATCCAACCATCTCATCCTCTGCCGTCCTCTTCTCCTCCTGCCCTCAATCTTTCCCAGCATCAGTCTTTTCAAATGAGTCAGTTCTTTGCATCAGGTGGTCAAAGTATGGGAGCTTCACTTTCACCATCCAAGGAATATTCAGGACTGATTTCCTTTAGGATGGACTGGCTGGATCTCCTTGCAGTCTAAGGGACTCTCAAGAGTCTTCTCCAACACCACGGTTCAAAAGCATCAGTTATTTGGTGTCAGCTTTCTTTATAGTCCAACTCTCACATCCATACATGACCAATGGAAAAACTGTAGCTTTGACTAGACAAACCTTTGCTGGCAAAATAATGTCTCTGTTTTTTAATATGCTGTCTAGTTTGGTCATAGCTTTTCTTCCAAGGAGCAAGTGTCACTTTCCATTGCTTCCCCATCTATTTGCCATGAAGTGATGGGACTGGATGCCATGATCTTCACTTTTTTGAATGCTGAGTTTTAAGCCAGCCTTTCACTCTCTTTCACTTTCATCAAGAGGCTCTTTAGTTTTTCTTCACTTTCTGCCATAAGGATGGTGTCTTCTGCATATCTGAGGTTATTGATATTTCTCCCAGCAAGCTTGATTCCAGCTTGTGCTTCATCCAGCCTGGCGTTTCACATGATGTACTCTGCATATGTTAGGGGAAGCACACTGACTGAAGCCACCCACCCTGGCCAGGTGCCATAGTAACCATTCGCATGAGTTGTTTTAGGACAGGAGATCCTGGTAAGGAAAACGGAACTAATAAGCCACCAGCAACTGGAAGAGTTCGGAAAAGGTCAAAAGGAGACACCGCGTGTCTGTCCACTTCCCAGAATCCCTCTCGCTAGCATCCATCGTGGCTGAGCAATGAGTGCGCCACCAGGAAAGATTCTGAATTAGAATGATTGGCCAAAGACCACCTGGAAACTAACCCCATCACCAGAAAACCTGAGACTGCGAGCCACCTGGGTTCCCTTACCCTACTGCTCTCCACCCGGTGCCCTTTCCCAGTAAAATCTCTTGCTTTGTCAGCTCATGTGCCTCCTCAGACAATTCATTTTCTAGTGTTAGACAAGAGCCCAGTTTCAGGCCTTGGAAGGGGTCCGCCTTCCTGCAACAAATGGCAACTCTGGTGGGGACTCTTCTTCGCTGAGACTGACATCCTGACCACTTGGGGTACTCAGGGGCCAGCCTGCCTGCCAATGGACCAGACCCAGAGGCTGCAACTGGGACTCTTTTGTCCCTGGTCTCCTCCTGACGAGGACAACTTACCAGAGTGCCCCGACCAGTGAGGAACAAGAGACTTTATTGACCTCTCTCCACTTCCCTTTCTCTCTCTCCTCTCCTTAACCCTTCCTATCCTTCCCTGTTTTTCTAGTCCCCCGGTCCTGGACGCAGGAATCTGGTCGAAGGGCCCTCAGCCTGAGCTGACGATTGGAGACTGATCACCTCCTATTGGCAGAGAACCCGAATTATTTCTGGTAGGGCCGAGTTCCAGTCCTCCCTTCTCTGGAGGTCCAGGGTAAACTTCCATAACGCCTGCGGATCTGCAGGTGGCAGGAGACGTCTCTAAGGCCACCCCTTTTGTCCCCCTCTCCCACCTCCTCCCCTTTCTTCTTTCAATCTGGCTCCTTTTCCTCCCTTTTAAATTTTTGAAGACCTGACATATTTTCCTTTACTCTCTCTTAGTACTTGGATCTGAAGTTCTGTGTCTCTATAGGAGGTTTACTGAGTGACTGTATTCTTGTATTTAAGGGAGTGTCTGATGGGGACTGCCAGGTCCTCTATATGTGTGCGTTTTAACTCTGTTCTGTGTGGTGATTTTTGATGGCCATTCTGCTTTGTCTGGCCACCGTTTGGTTTAGACCTGCCGCCATTTTGTTAGAACTTGATTTTCTTTCCCTGTGCCTTGAGACCAGGGCTCTCAGGAACACTTACCTAGACCATCTCTAACTCTTGAGACAGGGGAAAGGGGGGAAAAAGCCTTTTAAAATTTTATTTATTTCAAGTTTTTTTTATAAACTAGTAAATTTTATATTGTAATATCTAATTCATGACTAAACTTTGAAAATGAAACTAGATCTTGCACTGTCTAAATATGTCTTGGTCTCTGGGTAACATTTTTGAGGTTACTTTGTAAATGAGCTCTATTTAATTATGTTCAACACATGTAAGTTGAATAAGCAGGGTGACAATATACAGCCTTGACATACTCCTTTCCCCATTTGGAACTAGTCTGCTGTTTCATGTCCGATTGTAACTGTTGCCTTTTGACCTCCATACAGACTTCTCAGGAGGCAGGTAAGGTGGTCTAATGGTATTGCCATCTCTTTAAGAATTTTTCACAGTTTGTTGTGATCCACACAGTCAAAGGCTTTGGCATAGTCAATAAAGCAGATGTTTTTCTGGAACTCCCTTGTGTTTTTGATGAATCAACGGATGTTGGCAATTTGATCTCTGGTTCCTCTGCCTTTTCTAAATCCAGCTTCAACATCTGGCAGTTCACAGCTCTGGGAGAGTCGCACATACTGGCTAATCTACAGGCAGCATTCCGAAGGGGAGGACTGCTTGGTGGACTAACTGCATTTTCCCCAAGCGTACTCCAGGGCCTCACAGCATGCCCTGGGATCCAGACACACTCAAACAGCTGTGCAAACACACTCTTAAAAATTCAAGCAGGAGAGAAAGGTCTTCTTTTCCATAGCAGACACTGGGCAAACTCCATCCAAAGATCTTCTGTCTCCTCATTAAATGGCATTTGCACTATTATTTTGTAATACATGGCATACTGTCATCCTAAAATGCACAGTTCACAGCTCTGGGACAGTCGCACATACTGGCTAATCTACAGGCAGCATTCCGAAGGGGAGGACTGCTTGGTGGACTAACTGCATTTTCCCCAAGCGTACTCCAGGGCCTCACAGCATGCCCTGGGATCCAGACACACTCAAACAGCTGTGCAAACACACTCTTAAAAATTCAAGCAGGAGAGAAAGGTCTTCTTTTCCATAGCAGACACTGGGCAAACTCCATCCAAAGATCTTCTGTCTCCTCATTAAATGGCATTTGCACTATTATTTTGTAATACATGGCATACTGTCATCCTAAAATGCTATTAAGATGAAGTTGCTTGTTACCTAAGGCACATAACTACCTGCTGCTACTACTGCTGCTAAGTCGCTTCAGTCGTGTCCGACTCTGTGCGACCCCATAGACGGCAGCCCATCAGGCTCCTCTGTCCCTGGGATTCTCCAGGCAAGAACACTGGAGTGGGTACATAACTACCTACCTACCTAGAACCAAACCGTTTGTAATCTGTGATATTTGTTTCACAGAGAAAAGAGGTAATTCCACGTTCCACCAATCCAGCAATTATCAACTAATAAGTGGAATTCCTTAAAGGTCTAAGTAAGTTCAGATAATAAATACTGGTGCTTACAGCCACATTCAAATAGCTTTCCAAGCAGAGGTCAGACCGGCCAAGTCACGTGGGCGCTCCATCAGCTGCGTGCTAACCGGCACTCCCAGGAGCTTTGTTTCTCAGCTCACCCGAGACATCGGGTTCGCAGCGAGGGCCTCCTGCCTGCACACTCAGCCTCTTACTTCCGCTGACTCCTTTGCCTGGAACAAGCTTGAAAGCCCCCATCTTTCCAGCCTAAGGCCACATCATCTCCACTCCCTCTTCACCAGTCACCCCTCATGTTCCCCGAGTTTGCCATCTGGCTAAAGCCCCTCCGCTGAAGCTGCCTCACCGAGGACCTGAGCAGCCCAGGACCCCTTTACCGCGCCCTTCTCTTACCTGGCCTCTCTGGTGCATTTAGAATGCTTGCTGATGGCCGCCCCTCTCTGGCTTTCTCCTCTTCTGGGTGCCCTTCTGAGCTTCCTTTCCCCAGCACACAGATGTTGCTGTTCCTCTTATCTGCCCGTAGCTGCCCCTCTCAGGGAACCCTTATCCCCACACCACACCTCGCTTCACAGGCTCATGCCGGCAACGCCCATGTCTCCAGCCCAGTTCAGCCCGCACTCCCCGTATCTATCCTCAGATGGCCTGCAGACATCTCAAGCTCAACATCCCCAAATGGAAACTCAGTCCACAGTTCTTCACATGCCTGCCTCTCCTTCAGTCCACACTGAGATATTCCAGCAGGACCTACCACTTCACAACCAGCTCCTGCCGCTGACCCCTCTTTCCTCCCACAGCCTGCCCCTCGCTGATCCAAGTAACCTCCCTGTGAGTCTCCAGCCTCAGCAGTGCCAAGCCCACTGAGCAGCCTTGGGTGAGGCATCCATATGCACCACCTCGAAATCTCACAGTACGAGCTAGGTGTTCAAACCCACGGTGGCCCCCTCAGGACTGATCACAGAGCCTGGTCTGCATCAGGGCATGATGGTCAAGAATGAAGGAATCACATCATCTAACAGGAAATCTGCACGTGGCTCTCCCTTGACCACAATTCCACAGGATAAAGCTTAGTGGGCCCTGCAGGCCGCATCCGAGGGCAGCGGGACCACCCCAGGCACCCTCCAGCCCTTTGCTCCAGTAAGGCTGCAGGACTCACCTGCAGTTAACACTTCTAAGCAGTTCTCTTTGGAGCTGCTTTCCCAGTGTTCTCACAGGCATTGTCTGGAACTACCCTCCCCTTTGGGCTTCCCAGGTGGCTCAGTGGTAAATAATCTGCCTGCCAATGCAGGAAATACAGGAGACTCTGGTTCTATGCCTGGGGCAGAAGAACCCCTAGAGGAAGAAATGGCAACCCACTCCAATATTCCAGCCTAGAGAATTCCATGGACACAGGAGCCTGGCAGGCTACAGTCCATGGGGTAGCAAAGAGTTGGACATGACCGAGCACACTCACATGTACACTTCCCCTCTCCCACAACACACTGTCCTCCACTACAAGAACATATCTCATAGCACACTGCTTAGACATTTTACTGACTCTGTGTGACCCCCATAGACGGCAGCCCACCAGGCTCCACAGAGAAGATGCTAAATATATACCAGCAGTATTGATTAACCTCGAGTTAAAAAAAAAAAAGCAACAAAACTGTTTTTAAAAAACAGAATTTACACTTTTCTTTTTGAAAGATATTATCAATAGTGGATGGCACATTCTTTAAGGCACACTTGACTTTCTTCTAAGTAGCCCAAATTTATTCAAAGTAAATACTGATAACCAAACAATACTATAAAGATACATAAAGGCAATAAACAGCACTTGAATAGTTGGCAAACAAGTTCCACAAGCAACTCCTACTTCCCTTGACAAAACCAAATCCTAAAAAATTAAATCAGATCTCCAGGCCAGAGCTGGAGGACCCAGAAAGAAATCGGTAAGCATGTGACTAAAGATGTAAACTTAAAGCGGCCCCCGACTCCGCCTTTGTTAAAGATTAAAAACAAAAACAAAACACTAAAAAAAAAAAGTGCCCACAACCCCGCCCAGCGCCTGCGGCAGGTGAACCGTGACCTTCACCTCCAGGGAAAGCGGCTTGCCACCGGCCCTCGCGAACTAAAGGAAGCCGCATTCCCGGCCCCACCCACCTCTAGTAGCGACTTTGCTAGATAGTCTTCCTCCGCCCGCCTTCCAGCCCCGCCTCCACCAATGGCAGACCCGCGGACGACCACGGCAGCCAATCCAGACGCGGGGGCGTGGCTTCAAGGCGCCGACACCCCTCACCAGTTTCCCAGCGACTCCTTCTGGCCCAGCCCGCCGACCCCGTGTAGTGCTAATCTACCTTGCTTGGGCAAGGGTCGCATTTCAGGCTTAGCTTCATTGCCGGGCTTTGCAACGGTCCAAGTATCTACCCAGGTGCCCTCTCATCTTTCAATCTAGGAAAACAACTCAAAGCAACTTCCCATAGCGCTCGCACGTCGTTACCTGCCGCAGAAGGACGCTCCCCATACGGCCCCCAAGGCCGCAAGCAATCCTGCCTACCTCTATCCAGATACTAACACAGAAATAAGACCTTTGCCTGTCCAAGAGTTGCGATGCCACTCCTCTCCTTCCTCCCTACCCTCCTTTTAATCCCTTAGTCAAACTCCCATCTCTGCCGCCAAGTCCCCAACCCGTTATGAGCGCACCGCGGGTGCAAAAACCGTCCCCCCAGGGGCCGCTGACCCTCGGCAACCTGCCGAATTCCCCTCCCCGAGCCTGCGACGCCGGGATCCCTGCCTTCCCTCCTCTGCAGTTTACCATAAGCGTTTCCACCCGGTCTCCGACATCTTGATGCTGCAGCAGCGCCGGACGTGACTTTTGAATCATTGGAGAGGAGGCCTGTGAAGGCACTGGGCCCCGGGTGCCGTTGGTAGGATCCTGGAGGAAGACGACGGGACGGCGGTAGCCGGGAGACGCTTTCCACGGCACGGCCTACTCTGCAGTCTACGCCGGTCGGGACCTGCGTGTCCACCGCCAGTGGGTGGCTCCGAGCGCCGCTTTTCACTTGCGCCGTAGACTCTTCGGCTCTGCTCCCCGGCCCATCCTGCCCAGTCGGAGGTTTCAGGACGTGAGGATGGTAGGATGTACCAGGGGTAAAGAAAGCCGGAAGAACTAGCTAGAATGCCGGAATTTAGCTTCCGGGGTTGGATGGGCTTCGCGCGCTGGCGAGGATGTGCTCCTTAGTGCCACCTGGTGGAGACGTCCGGGACTGCAGGATCGGCGGCTTCCCTGCGCCCGGAGCTTCAAGGGAAGTCTGCAGTGCTGGATGCTTTTGGGTGTCACGTCTGTGCATAGTTACAGTCCAGACTTAACTCTGCCCAGTGCAGTGGCCAGTAGCCAGCTGGGGCTACTGAGCACTCGAGAAGTGGCTAGTGTGACTGAAGTACAGGCTTTTAAACTTTATTTAATTGTAATTCATTTGCAGTAAAAACTGAAGCAGTGTGGAGTATTTTTCCCTAAACATGACTGTATTGTTTCGGCATTTCCACATTTCCCTTTAAAAAATGCTGAAAGCTTGATGTCAGAAATGTACTGTAAGTCATCCACACACCGTATTTCTGACATGGCAATAAGATAAAATAATTTCATAAACAATTTTTTTCATTTTTATCTGTGAAATTATTTTTTGGATGTATTAGGTAACATAATTATTAAAATTAATTTTACCTCTTTTGCTTTTCTAATATGGCTACTAGAATACTTAAGATTACACTCGTTATCCTGTGATAAACCATAATGGAAAAGAATATATGTGTGTGTGTGTGTGTGTGTGTGTGTGTGTGTGTATAACTGAGTCACTTGCTGTACAGCAGAAATAAACACAACATTGTAGATCAACTATACCTCAATTTAAAATTTTTTTAATTACACTTGGAGCTTGAACTACTTTTCTATTGGACAGCACTGGTCTAGATGGTTAAGATTATGGTTCTTACCTCTTATCTGGACCCTATCAATAACCTTCATTTTGGTCTCTCAACTTCCCATTATTCCTATCTGGCTGATTGGTGGAAAAGTATTACTGCTAGAATCCTGGCACTCTTTTTGGAAAAGGCAGGCATACATCTTCAGGAGTCCTGATTATCTGCAGAATAAAGTCCAGACTTTTCATAGTGCCAGCCTTCACTACTTCCCATCATCCATTCTTCACTCAGGAAATCTAGGTCAGAAAAGAAACTGATGATTCAGGGAGCAAGATGCTGTGGTGTTTTTTTTTTAAGGCTTAAATTCCTGTACTTCTGAGGCACAAGGAACAGGCAAGAAAGTGTGGGCTTTTTATCATCGAGGGGATTAAGCAAAGAGTAAATATAAAATATACACAGGCAAACCTGCCGGGTTACTGCTGTATACTTTTTGCCATCCCTTGTTCTAAGCTGCAAGGCTCATTTTCCTTGTGCGATGCTGAACTAGGCTGAAACTTGTCTTTAGAGGAAGGCCTACTTTTCTGTCCTCACAGGACAAGAATTCCTACTTATGAGAAATATCGACTGGTGTGTTTTAGGGGCTCTTCTTGGCCACTCTGAGAATGGGACAGAGGTGGCACCCAGAATGAAAGCCTGCTGCCCACCGCCCCACCCTCAGCAGGTACTGGCTTGGCTCTGGGCTCAGATAACATGGGCTGGTTTTCAAGGATGGTTGGTGCCGGCCTGGGTTTTCCTCCTGCTGTGCATCTGTTCCTGCTACACTCACAACTCTGGAGCCCAGAGCACCCCCACCTCCTCAATCCTCCCCCTGCATCTGAGAGAGTACAGAGATATATAAGATCATGTAAAAGGAGTATCACCCATCAGCAGATGAGTGAAGGTTTTAGGGCACAACTTCATGGTAGAATTTAGATGAGTGAATTAGAAAATGAAAGGAAAAAGCAAACAGAAAAAAAGAAAAGGAAAAACACCTGGTGAAAACATTGTATATGACTTCAGTTCAAAACAAGGTCATTAATTAACATTGGGCAAGGCTCCCTTGACTTGTCTGTAGCCGGTGGAACATGATTTTGCTTCTGTGACCTTACTCCCTTCTGCAGTTACACGTAGGGTCCCTCAAACCCAGTCTGGCCCTTTTTTCTGTTTTCTGAGTTGGGTGTTAATGTCACACTACGCTTTCCCATCCCACTCACCATAGACATCTCTATGCAGAAAGAAATGCACGTCTGTCCATTTGGATACATGATCTCCCTTTTCAAAGTTTATTCATAACAAGCTTTGACAGCTGGAGGAGTTTTCGCCATCGAGGAGGAAAGGGCTGGGGTAAACACCGGCAGCTGGAGGTGGGTGGAGAGACAGACTCTGTTCCAAAGGAAGTCTTGGTCTCCTGCCCTCTGGGCCAGGAGGAGATGAGCCGTGCCCCCGTATCACTTCATTTGGAAGAAGATGGCTGGAATGGTGAAGAACACAGAGGTAAGTGGCTCCCAGGTTTTGCCTTCGGGAAAATCCAGTTCGGAGAGACCTTTCCTGTCTGCCTGGAGCCAGAGCTGCTTCTGGAAATATCTAAATTCCCTCTATTGTTGTCAAAGCAATGAGCCTGCTTTTGCCTTTTGGAAGCCAGGAGGGGAGACACCAAGCACGTTCTGCTGCCACAGCCCCCCACCCCATCCTCATCAGCCCCTTTCTGAGCGGTAGTCTCCCAGGGAGGTGAGTGGGAGTGTAACTCGCAGAGGCTCCTCTCCATGTGAGCACCTGTAAGAGCACTACTCTTACACACCTGGAAGAGGCTCCTCTCCATGTGAGCACCTGTGAGAGCACTACTCTTACACACCTTGAAGAATCTCCCAGGGCAGGTGCT
Source organism: Madoqua kirkii (assembly GCA_006408675.1). Lineage (NCBI taxonomy): Eukaryota > Metazoa > Chordata > Mammalia > Artiodactyla > Bovidae > Madoqua > Madoqua kirkii. Next base: position 13,155 of record SJYC01128900.1, on the reverse strand, counting down.
GGGACAGCCACCCTCTGTGCCTGTCACAAGGATGGGCACCAACAGCAGGAAAAAAGAATTCTCATGGCCTTACCAGAAGCTTCGGCAAAGAGGACGGTCCTGTCGCTGCTTTGGGCTTCACAAGAGAGAAACACCTTTCTTCCTTCCATGCCAGTGATGTTTGCCTCCAGCCTCACCACTGAGCCGAGGGTGATCGGGCTAGGAGAGGGCAGTGGGGGCGAGTGGCTGGTAGCCTGGTCTCTGAGAAAGGTGGGGGATGACCCTACAGGGGTTGGAGGCTACCAGAGTCGGGGTCCTGGGCGTCTACTCCAAGGGCCAAAATGTCAGGGCCTTTGTGTTTGTCTCCTGCTAGCTGTGTGTTTGCTTCAGCTTCTTCATTGGTCAAGCTAGAGATAATGGTACCAACCTCCCAGGATTATAGTAAAGATTGGACAAAATAATGTGTGCAAGTTTAACAACAAATTAATCACGTGTCAGGAATTATCATTTCAGTAGCAGTCCAGTAATTATTTGTGGACTGAGTTAAATATTTACAGGCACATGGGTTGGCTTTCTTTAAATCAGAGGTGGCCAAAAGTAGTTCATCATGGTCCTGTGTGGTGTATCTTTATGTTGGAACACGTAACTCACGTTCAAGCTCATCACCTTGAACTTGGATAAAAAGGGAACATCTAACAAGCTTAGGTTGGTCCATGAGAAAAACAGAAGTCGAAACTCTTCTTTGTACTCAGGATTGCTACACAAGCTCTTATCTTCCATCATAACACCTGGAGTAACCCCGTGTCAGCTTACTCCTAGCTGGAACCCAGGGAAGGAGACAGACCTCTTGAAGGTGATGGTCATGGTCCCGGTGAAGACTGCATTGGCACTGCAGTAGGCCGTCATGAACAGCGTGGTGTCTATCATGGTCCCCAGTGCACCACCATGGATAATCCTGCAGGGCCAGACAAGCGAGAAAGGGAAGGAGAGAGTCACCCGGGATTCCACTGCGCATGGCCAATTTCCAGTGAGGCAACGTGGGGTTCCCTGCAATCCAGGACCAGATCCTTCTATCGATCCGTTTAGTGCAGAGATGTGAGTGCAGAGCAGGTGCAGGGGAAGCAAGCACTGCTGTCTGAAATGAGTCACCCCAGCTTAGAAGAGAAGGAGCTAGAAGCAGGAGAAGCCCGCACCCCACCACCAGCCTCAACCACAAATTCTGATGAACCTTGGTGTTGGAGGAACTAGAATGGTACCATGAAGAAAGCTTGGGCTTTACAGGCAGAGAGCCCTAACTCTAAATCTCACGTTTCTAGCCGTGTGATCTCAGTCACAGAACCACTTGGGCCATCTGCGTCTTTATCTGTAAGAGAGGAATATCTCCTAGGAATTTTTGTGAGTGTGAGATTAATACAGCCAAAGCTTCATGTGAAGGGTCTGACATATACTAGCACCAAACAAGAATAGTTTTCCCCCTTCTCATTTCTAACTTCCATTGCTTACTCCACTGCCATTTAGGAGGTTAAGGAAGTTCTTAACAGGGAGAGGCCACACCTTGGGTGGGTCATGGAGGGACTGGCAGAGCCTCGCTGCCCAGGGAGCCAGTAGAATAAGGCTGAGGTAACCAAGGATCTAGGGGTGGCTCAGTTGGTGAAGAATCCACCTGCCAATGCAGGAGACCCAGGCTCGATCTCTGAGTCAGAAAGATCTCCTGGAGAAGGAAATGGCAACCCACTCCAGTATTCTTGCCTGGAAAATCCCATGGACGGAGGAGCCTGGCAGACTACTGTCCACAGGGTTGCAAGAGCTGGACACGACTTAGTGACAAAACCACCACCCATCAACCAAGAACCTGCTGAAGGGAACCCGGGACCTCCCAGGTGGGCTCTCACCCACCACCTGCTCTTGGACCAAGATAAAGCCCATCTGAGCCGCTGGCTGGGACAAGCCTGCGTGCCTCACCCAGGCAGCCCCTCCAGGAGGGGCCCAGGCTGGAACAAGCAGACACACTTCTTCTCAGAGTCGTTGTGGAAGACGACATACTCAAAGCCGAGTCTCTCCATCTCTGTGATCCGGAGAAAGAGGCGGGCGTCTTTTACCATTTGGACTGGAGGAAAGAGTGGATTCGTTAAGAAAGACCTCAGGCAAGGGTCTGATCCTCAGGGCGGTGTGGTCTCCCGGCAGAAAGCACCCAACCAGAGGAGGTCCCAGGAAACCCACCACCCTCAGCTTCCCATGGGCACGCCAAGTGGGCATGGCCCCATAAACTTCTGACGGAGAAGAGCAGCTTCCAAGGGGAGGATGAGGTCAGCAGTATGAGGGGCAGTGAGGAGCTGACTGCCTGTAACTCCAGGACACCACGGTTCCCATCAGCTGAATAACAAACGCTAATCCGAATGCATCGATTGTGGTAGATCTAGGAGCAAGCCTGCGACAGTCCTTTTTGTAAAACACCTGTATGTGTCTCTTTTCACTGCCACAGGCCTGAACTTTCAGTGAGATTTGTTTATACTATGACTTCCGAGGGAAATGGGGATAATTTAGAGGCCCTAATTAGAGGTTGAGCCTCCAATATCCAATACTTAAGTATTTCCCTGAAGCTCAAAGGGTAAAGAATCTGCCTGCAATGCAGTTGACCAGGGTTTGATCCTTGGGTCAGGAAGATCCTCTGGAGAAGGGAATAGCAATCCACTCCAGTGTTCTTGCCTGGAGAATTCCTTGGACAGAGAAGCTTGGCAGGCTATACAGATCGTGGGTTTGCAAAGAGTTGGACACGACTGAACGACTAACACAGCACATCCGATACTTACCAAACACCTTTTCTGCCAGGAATCTCAAAGCAGAATTTCTTTTCTTTCTTTGTTTTTTTTTGGCAGCATGGCTTATGAGATCTTAGTTCCCTGACCAGGGATTGAACCCATGCCTTTGGCAGTGAAAAGGCAGAGTCCCAGTCACTGGACTACCAGGGAATTCCCCTCAAAGCAGAATTCTGAATGACAGCTTAGGTATATAAAATTATTTACTATAAACATAGTCTATAAGTATGCTGCTAAGTCGCTTCAGTCGTGTCTGACTCTGTGCGACCCCAGAGACAGCAGCCCACCAGGTTCCCCTGTCCCTGGGATTCTCCAGGCAAGAATACTGGAATGGGTTGCCATTTCCTTCTCCAATGCATGAAAGTGGAAAGTGAAAGTGAAGTCACTCAGTCGTGTCCGACTCTTAACGACCCCATTGACTGCAGCCTACCAGGCTCCTCCATCCATGGGATTTCCCAGGCAAGAGTACTGGAGTGGGGTGCCATTGTCTTCTCCAGTATGTAAGTGTAGACTATAAATAAAAGACTTCCGGCTGGTTCCTCCTGTCTCTTGAACGCACCTCTTCATCTTTTGTTTTCCTTCTGATGTCCTTCACTGACTGGTTCAAGAGCTCAGCTCAGCTGGCCACCAGAGGGAGCGCCAGTTCTGTCCCCAGCAGATTCTGGCTACCAGATGCCAGTAAGATCCTGCCCCCTGTAGCATCACTGAGCTGCCCAAACTGGGTGAACCAGGGTGAAGGCACTGGCACTTAATCCCAGGCACTGCCTCTTACCAGCTCCTCACTGATGCTGCACCTATCCGGTCTATAGGAGATGGTGGGGCTGGCGGGTGTAAGGAGACGCCAGGGGTGACTGCAGACAGGGGTGGAGAGAGCAGGAATCCGGGAGCCAGGAATCCCTGACTCTAGTCCAGTCTCTGCCAGAAAGTCGCTTTGTTGCCTCTCCAGACCTCAGTATTCTCACTTGTAAAATGAATGCGTTGAACTAGATAGCCTCCACGTTCCTTTTCTAGCCTGATAGTGTATGAATCTAGGATCACCATGTCCAGACTGCCTCACACCTGACTCTCAGGCTAACGCAGGCCACATGGGAGGTGTGGAGACTGGGCTGGAGTGCAGAGCTCCCCGAGGAAAACGCACACACAGAAGCAAAGTTTTGCCAACAGTCTTGCCCTCTGCAGAGCCCTCCTCCAGCCCTGGTGAAGTGCTAATACAGGGTGTGAACATACCAGGAACAACCTTAGCGATCCTAGCTAGGTCCCCCTCTTTAAGGAACTGCCAAGAGTGACAGTAACCGGGAAGTCGCGTCCACGTCCCATCCACAGTCTTCTCCATGAGTTCATTGTACAGCCTCACCATGATGGGGCTCCAGCTGGAGTTCGGGAGGGAATAATCCTTTGAATCAGAATGGAGGTGACTTCTTGAGACCTGGGAAGTTCAAAAGGTAGCTGACTGTCTGCTCCTACAGGGCCGGCAGAGCTGAAAGAAAACTTGGGGTGGGGGAGGACTCAGGCCTGGGAAGTGACCTTGGGGAGTCCGGCGTGGGGGGAGGAATCAAGCCCAAGACTCAGGAGGCCAGAGAGGACCCTGAGAGGTGGGGATTCAGACCTGTGACCACAGCAGACTTGCTGGGGCCAAAGTGGGCAGGGAATATGCCAGTCACATTTTCTTATGATCCTCCTGTCCTCTGAAGGTCCCTTTCTGTTCTGCTGATTCCCCGCCATGAGTAGTCCCCATCCAAGCACAGGAACCTCTCCCCTACCCCAGCCCCCCTGAGGGGCATCCCACCTCCACCTTTCTTGCTTTCCTCCTTCCCTTCCACATCCTACCCCGTCATATGGGGATTCCTCTCATCTCCTTAGCTGTCCAGGGACCCCCCCAACCACCAGCGCCTAGTAGGTGTCCCTACTTATGAGCAGACACGAACCCCTTGTCCTCCTACTCCCTCATCTTGACTCTTACCCACAATTTTCTTTTAGTTTTGCCTCTTTTTTGTCCAGAAAATGTTATGTTAAACAGTAACCACTGCTTTCCTTTGAGTCACCACTAATGAGATTCTCTTTCCCTGATTCTGCTCACTTGCTCACTCCGGGGGGGGGCTCGGCAACCCCACTTAACCACATGGGAGAGGTTCAGCAGGGTCAGTAAGACTGGAGGGCCTCCAGATATTGTCGCTAAGTTCCCAGTCTGAGGGTGCACCCCCTCCATACAGGATGAAACGGCCAAGTGGCATGAGCATCTTCTAGGAATCAGGAGTCCTGGCTCTGAGTTCTCATCTGTCAAAGGAGCCCAAGGTCCCTTGTAGCTCCCTCGATCTGACACTCTGACCACGCTCACAGCAGCCCACATCTGGATGCAACGTGGGTACTCACAGTGATGAATGGGGCTGACATCCAGGCTGGGCAGAGCATCTGGGGCTGGCCAGCCAGGGCTGGGAGAAGGCATGCTGCCTGTCGGGGCCTCACCAACCACCTGAGACCTCTCTGCAGCATGATGTCCAACCGAGACGTGCCAACTGAACCTTCTGCCAAAGTCAAGCCTTCCTCCTGGTAGTTGAGCACAGACCTGAGGCTCGAACTCAGCCAATCAGAGCCTGTGTGGGTCCTCTGAGGGCCAGGCCATCCCACGCCCCTCTCCTGCATCAGGCCAAGCAGTGGGGAGCGGAACTGGAAAGGACATTAGGCAATTGTGGATTAGTAAGTTACACATGTATTTGATCTGGGGAGTTGCCAGATGTATTTCTGGCTGTGTGCCTGGAACAACTGAGTCAATCAGAATGTTCTGCAGGCCAGGTTCACCGGGACGACAAACAATAACCAGGAGCCAGAGTGGATAACCTCAGTCTCTGTGTGTAAAGACAGATGGCTTTGATACCTCACCCTGTTCTTAACTGTGTCTTGTTTCAGAGACCAGTTCATTTATTCATCTGACAAATGTTAATTAGGCACATACTATGTGCCAGGAACTGTTCCAGACTCTGGGGCACAGGAGTGAATAAAACAGATGAAGTCGATGACCTCATGGGTTTATGTCCTAAGTAGGTAGTTAACAAGTAACGCTAATTGTTGCACTTTCTACCCCCAGCTGCTGTTCTACCTGTTTCTCTGTTTTATCAATTTTAATACTTAATGTTATCTCATGCTGCTAAGTCACTTCAGTCGTGTCTGACTCTGTGCGACCCCACAGACGGCAGCCCACCAGGCTTCTCCATCCCTGGGATTCTCCAGGCAAGAACACTGGAGTGGGTTGCCATTTCCTTCTCCAATGCAGGAAAGTGAAAAGTGAAACTGAAGTCACTCAGTCATATCCGACTCTTAGCGACCCCCCTGGACTGCAGCCTACCAGGCTCCTCTGTCCATGGGATTTTCCAGGCAAGAGTACTGGAGTGGGGTGCCACTGCCTTCTCCAATGTTATCTCATAAACAGCCCAAATTAAAAGTTCACCAATCGTCCCCAAACTGTCTTTCAGAGCATTACCCCTCCACCAACCCAGAATCCAATTTAAGATCATATATTTCAGCTAACTGTCATGTCTTTGGCCTCCTTTAATCTGGAACAGTTTTTCAGCCTTTCCTTGACACATTCTTAACATACCACACACATATCTACCGGATACACGCAGGAAGGAGCTCCCATTCTTTCCACCTTGCTTTAGGGGACTCTTGTCACTCCCAGTGAGTGAACAGTAGGTGGCGTAAGAACACAGCTTCATAACCTTGCATAACTGTCTCACAGACATCAGAGGTATGCATTATTGCTATTAATATCTGATTTACATATAAAGACACTGAAGCACAGGACAGTTAAAGTACATCGCTCAAAACTGCACAGCTCGTAAAATGTTAAAGGCTGTGTATTTTTATTATAGTAATAACAAACTTTTATGTGTACAAAGATATTTATAGGCTATAGGTGGGACATTGGGTAGGTCTATGGAGCAAACAAGACAGAAAGCACCATCATCACCATCTTCAACCTTATCTTACACGTGTCTGCTTTGACATGCAGAGATGCTGCCTCAGGCCAGCTTGTAGGTGAGGAGCAGGGTCCAGGACAGGAAATCCAAGGTGTCCCTTGCAATGTCCTGAGCAAGGCCAGCATGGTTCAAGATCCGAGGCACTTCCTACGTTACAAATGTTGTGGGTCAATATCTCTCATGAACACAGATACAAAAATCCCAAGAGAATCCAATTGTTTATTATTTAAATGATCATAAACGTGAGGTCATTTTTTCTAGGGAAAACATGGGTTGATTTAAAATAAGAAAACCTATCAAGATAGCTCACGAAATTAACAGAATAATGGAGGAAAACTACATGATCACTTCAATAGATAAGGAGAAAGCATTTGATAAATTTAAGCTGGTATTTGATAAAGACACTCCAAAACCTGGGGTGGGGGGAGTCCCTATAGCTAACACAGCGAAACTTGTAGACTATTTTTAGAAAATAGTGACACAGTCTTTGAAAGTTGAGAGGGTTGACTTGCAATAGTAGTAATTCACCAAATATCATGAAAGAAGCCTTGTGTCTGTAGCCAGCTTTCTAAGAGTCTCCCTTCAATGTAGCCTCAACTCCAGAGTGAATCATTTCTATTTCAAGAAGGTGGGTGATGGAGGCAGAGGGATGCTCTGCCCTGCACAGGCTCACAGAATGTAGTCTATGGTGGAGGAGCGAGTGGAGTGATGATTCGAGGATGATTTTTCCAAGGTCTCCCTGGAGACCTGTCTCCCTATGTAGACGAAGATGTGGCTGCAACTCTTCCGAAAGAGTTCTGATAGGTGTTTCTTGAACTTTTCACCCATGAACGCATAGATAATAGGGTTCACGCAGCAGTGGGTGAAGGAAATGGTTTCTGTGACATGCGTGGCATAGGTCAGCTGCTGGCTCATGACACATCCATCCAAGATGTGCATGTCGTGCAGGGAAGATCCATGGGATTTTCCAGGCAAGAGTACTGGAGTGGGGTGCCACTGCCTTCTCCAATGTTATCTCATAAACAGCCCAAATTAAAAGTTCACCAATCGTCCCCAAACTGTCTTTCAGAGCATTACCCCTCCACCAACCCAGAATCCAATTTAAGATCATATATTTCAGCTAACTGTCATGTCTTTGGCCTCCTTTAATCTGGAACAGTTTTTCAGCCTTTCCTTGACACATTCTTAACATACCACACACATATCTACCGGATACACGCAGGAAGGAGCTCCCATTCTTTCCACCTTGCTTTAGGGGACTCTTGTCACTCCCAGTGAGTGAACAGTAGGTGGCGTAAGAACACAGCTTCATAACCTTGCATAACTGTCTCACAGACATCAGAGGTATGCATTATTGCTATTAATATCTGATTTACATATAAAGACACTGAAGCACAGGACAGTTAAAGTACATCGCTCAAAACTGCACAGCTCGTAAAATGTTAAAGGCTGTGTATTTTTATTATAGTAATAACAAACTTTTATGTGTACAAAGATATTTATAGGCTATAGGTGGGACATTGGGTAGGTCTATGGAGCAAACAAGACAGAAAGCACCATCATCACCATCTTCAACCTTATCTTACACGTGTCTGCTTTGACATGCAGAGATGCTGCCTCAGGCCAGCTTGTAAGTGAGGAGCAGGGTCCAGGACAGGAAATCCAAGGTGTCCCTTGCAATGTCCTGAGCAAGGCCAGCATGGTTCAAGATCCGAGGCACTTCCTACGTTACAAATGTTGTGGGTCAATATCTCTCATGAACACAGATACAAAAATCCCAAGAGAATCCAATTGTTTATTATTTAAATGATCATAAACGTGAGGTCATTTTTTCTAGGGAAAACATGGGTTGATTTAAAATAAGAAAACCTATCAAGATAGCTCACGAAATTAACAGAATAATGGAGGAAAACTACATGATCACTTCAATAGATAAGGAGAAAGCATTTGATAAATTTAAGCTGGTATTTGATAAAACACTCCAAAACCTGGGGTGGGGGGAGTCCCTATAGCTAACACAGCGAAACTTGTAGACTATTTTTAGAAAATAGTGACACAGTCTTTGAAAGTTGAGAGGGTTGACTTGCAATAGTAGTAATTCACCAAATATCATGAAAGAAGCCTTGTGTCTGTAGCCAGCTTTCTAAGAGTCTCCCTTCAATGTAGCCTCAACTCCAGAGTGAATCATTTCTATTTCAAGAAGGTGGGTGATGGAGGCAGAGGGATGCTCTGCCCTGCACAGGCTCACAGAATGTAGTCTATGGTGGAGGAGCGAGTGGAGTGATGATTCGAGGATGATTTTTCCAAGGTCTCCCTGGAGACCTGTCTCCCTATGTAGACGAAGATGTGGCTGCAACTCTTCCGAAAGAGTTCTGATAGGTGTTTCTTGAACTTTTCACCCATGAACGCATAGATAATAGGGTTCACGCAGCAGTGGGTGAAGGAAATGGTTTCTGTGACATGCGTGGCATAGGTCAGCTGCTGGCTCATGACACATCCATCCAAGATGTGCATGTCGTGCAGGGAAGTGAGGAAGAGGACCGTGTTGAAAGGGACCCAGAAGAGCAGGGAGGCAACCACCACGATGAGCACGAGCTTGATGGCCTTGGTCTTGTTGCGGTTCTGGCAGCTCTTCAGCTGGTGCAGGATGCGGATATAGCAGAACATCAGGATGCTGAACGGGATCAGCAGGCCTAGGATATTCACTTCAAAGTGGATGAAGATCTTCCACTTCAGCGTCTGCTGATTGTAATACGAGTAACACTGTAGGATGCCATTTTCGGAGGCCACTTGGTAAAATACGAGCAACGGGCTGGTGGCCATGAGGGCAGTCAGCCACACCACCAGACTCAGGGCTGTGCCCATGCTGATCGTCCTCACTTTCAAGGCATATACGGCATGGACAACTGCCAGGTACCTGTCCATACTCATGAGGGTTATAAAGAACATGCTGCTGAAGAAGCTGACGTAATAAAAGCCAGAGACCACCTTGCACATCCGGTCCCAAACACCCACTGGTCCAGCTGATAGTGGGTCTGAAAGGGGAAGGAGAAGACGAAAAGCAGGTCAGACAGGGCCAGGTTCAGGAGGTATACGTCCGTGATGCTTTTCAGTTTCTTGCAGGCGACGAGGACTAGGATGACCAGGCTGTTCCCCAGAAGACCAAATACAAACAGGATGCAGTAGAAGACGGCGAGAAGCAGCTTGCTGTCTCTCCCCTCCCCATCACAGGGGCTCGAGTAGATGTCGGGATAGTAGAAGTCGGTTACCGTTGTCAAATTGGGCTCAAGTGTGTAATCCATCAAGGCAGGAGGAGGCCAGCCAAGAGGCGCACCTAAGAGACATTCATTTCTTAGCGATATTTTTTATTTAAAAGTACGGACTGAATTGTGCTCCACCGCTCCCCACCAAGTTCATATGTTGAAGCCCTAAAGCCCTGTTATGGACACAGTGTGTCCTTCCAAACTTTGTGTGTGGAAACCTTACCCCCATTGTGATGGTGTCAGGAGGTGGAGCCTTTGGAAAGTGATCGCCAAGAGTCAGACACGACTGAAGCAACTTAGCACGCACACACGCACAAGGGCTCCACCCTCATGAACGGGATGAACGCCCTTATGAGATGAATAGGAGAGACTGCTTCCTCTCTCTGCTCCAGCGTGTGTGAGGATACAGGGAGAATCTGGCAGTTAGCAACCTGGAAGAGGGCCCTCACTAGAACCTGACTGCTTGCGTGCCTCGATCTTGCATTTCCCAGACTCAAGAAGTGTGATAAATGAATTTTGTTGTTGTCAGCCACCCAGTCTATGGTATTCTGTTTATAGGAGCCCAAACTGACCAAGACACCCCTAGTGTCACTCAGCTTGGAGACAGTCCACTGAGGAGGTAACGGAGGTCACCAGATGGGGCCCTCAACTGGACCGGTGTCCTTGTGAGACGACAGCCGAGTGTGAAGGCGGCCCTAGAGGCTCTCACCAGAAATCCAGGTGGTCAGCATCTTGCCCTGGACTTCCAGCCCCAGAGCTGTGAGAAAATAAGCTCCTGTCATTTAAGCCACCTGGCATTTTGTGATGGCGGCTCAAACAGAATAATAATACAGGGGCTATATGGAACCTCTCTGGGCCTTCCCCGGTGGCTCAGTTGGTGAAGAACCTGCCTGCAAAGCAGGTGACCTGGGTTCGATCCCTGGGTCAGGAAAATCCCCTGGAGAAAGGAATGGCAGCTCACTTCAGTATTCTTGCCTGGAAAATCCCACGGACAGAGGCGCCTGGTGGGCTATATAGTCCACAGGGGTCACACAAAGTCGGACATGACTTAGTGACTAAACCACCACCACCGCCTCCACCTTGGGACCTCTCTGCCTTTGCTACGCAAATTTTCTGTAAACTTAAAACTTCTGTAGAAAGTAAAGCCTGTTTGCATTTTAAAAAGTTGAAAACTTCCCAGGCTAACTAATACAGAGGGATTCGGTGGGATAAGAAAAGCCAAAATTTGCCAAGAAAACTTAAACGCCTATAGTTCTACCTCTCAGAATTAGCAACTGCCAGCATACTGCCATATTTGCTTTTGATTCTTTCCCTTTTCCTCCCTTTCTCCTTCTGTAACAGAGATAAACAACATGAAGGGAAGATTCAACATTTGAAACATGATCATTCTCCTCAAACTGATACTTACATTCAAGGCAGTTTTGATCTAGACTTAGCAATTTTTCCAAGGCATTTGATTATTGGACACTTAGACATCCCTCTCCACCATGCCACATTTCTATAATTTGAAATGCGAATCAAGTTAGCCATTTTTAAAGATATTAATTTCACCTAAGTATATACACAAAATAGGTTTTAAGACAGTTTCTGAAGTATGGAGGTGGATCTCTTTTTTATGTGGCTAGCATCTTTCAAAACAGGAGTCTCCCCTCCTACATCTTCCTCCCCACTTATCTTTTACAGTTACTTTAAAAAACAATTTTCAGTTCATGGTCCTTCTGTTCTCATCTCCTAATATCCTGAGATAAGAGGAAGTCTTCAACTCATTTTCTTCCCTAGATCCTTCTTATCCACTCCACATTTCCGGCTATGTTCCTTCATCATTAAACTGTGGGAAGTATTAGCGAGCCCTACCATTTATCACAGTGCACCAAGAATTTTACATGCATCACCATTTATTCCTCTTGCATCCGTGTGAAGCAGGCACTAACATCTCCTTTCTCTTTCTGGAGTCACAATCATACCTGAATCTCAGCTTTTGTCCAGTACCCGAAGTTACACAAAAGGTGAGGCAACAGAGACAGGACTCAAAATCTGCATCTGTCTTCTCCAAATCCTTGTTCTTTTCTGTACTTCACTGTGGGTTAAACATAAATAAATAAATAAGCTACAATCTTTTAGCATCTAGACCATCTGACTTCCAAGTTCTAGATTACTTTGTAGCAGAGTTAACGTGGACTTACTTTTCAAACTGAAAAGGAGGCTTTTCAGTTTGTGAGGAGGAGGCCAAGAAGGCTTTTCAGGGTTTGGTGGGATGTGCCTGTGGTCATTTAAGTTAGCATCTAGTCAGGGATGAAATGTGCTTGCCAGCTTTGTTCCTTCAGAACAATACCTACGAGCCGTCCTGTCATGGACGCAATGCACACAGCGTTAGGACAGATTCCTCCCCAGATGCCTGGGGATGGGCAGAATCTTCTGCTATCCACCTTCCCACTCTTGGAGGAGCTTTGACACCCTCCTAGTATCCTGCAGAGAAAAATGGCATGGCTTGCTTTTCTCCAGTAGACCGCTATGGACAGGCACTGAGACACCAGCAGGGTTTGAAAACACTGGGGATATGCAAAGAAAAGTGTCCCTTCTCGCGCCAGAAATCTGAAATCCCGACCTCTCCCGCAAGGACAGAAAGCTATCCTTGCTTCTTATGTCTTTCTTTCCCGAGGATGCTTATTAATACCTACCTTAATTAGAGCCTTCCTTCTGGAGGTTTTCAGTGTTGCTAGTTTCTTCGTCTCAGTGTGCACTGCTGTGTGTCTACAGTTCAGTGGAGAACAGCTTCTCTGCAAGTATCTTATCTATCTGTGGTCGGTGGCAAAATAGAGGCGGGTCTACTGCTGCTCCCTACAATGATTTAGTTTAAAAAAAAAATCGATCTCATTTAGAGAACATACTAGTGATTACCAGTGGGGAGAGGGAGGGGCAAGAAAGAGGTAGGAAATTAAGAGGTAGAAACTATTAGGTATAAAATAAGCTGCTGCTGCTAAGTCGCTTCAGTCGTGTCTGACTCTGTGTGACCCCATAGACAGCAGCCCACCAGGCTCCCCCGTCCCTGGGATTCTCCAGGCAAGAACACTGGAGTGGGTTGCCATTCCTTCTCCAATGCAGGAAAGTGAAAAGTGAAAGTCA
>SJYC01128898.1:0-25050 GCA_006408675.1 Madoqua kirkii | reverse complement strand
CCCGCCTACATCTTGATTTTGGACTTTGGCCCCCGGAACCATGAGAAAATGCATTTCTATCGTTTGGGTTACTGAGTTTTTGGTAAGTTGTCCTGCAATCCTGGGAAATTAATACAAAAATCACGTAAGAAATTTACAGAGTGACTACTCTCAAAGCACTGCCATCTTCACCTTGAGTGATGAATAAAAAGGACAAAACTACTTTTAAACTGTGAGACTTGAGGGAGGAAGGGACATTTTGGTCGACGCTGAATTTCCATCACATGCATAAATGTCTCTCTAGCATACGCACTCGCACGTACCCTCCCTCCCCTGCTTTCTGCACAGACAGTTCAGAGTGACCACAATCCACTCAGTGGGGCTGTCCTAGCCTTTCTGGTTGAGGTTAGGGTGGCGATTTTATCAGCAGCCATTTCCTGCACTGGTGCGACCTACTGGGGTTCAGGTGGGGAGACTCTTCCTAGGTGTTTTCAACCTCACGTGGATTTAGAAGAATCATTCTTTGTCTATGTTGGCATTAACTCCTTAACCACATTTATCTTCCATAAATAACAGTTATAGAATAAATGTCACAATTCTTATTATAAATCTATTTCTCAATCTTAGCTGTTTATAAAATTGTGTTGCTGTTCACTTGCAAAGATGGGTCGAGCTCTTTGGACTCTGTGGACTGTAGCCCGCCAGGCTCCTCTGTCTATGGGATTTCCCAGGCAAGAATATTGGAGTGAGAAAAAAAAAGAATCTCGGAGTGGGCTGCCATTTCCTCCTCCAGGGAATCTTTCTGACCCAAGGATCGAATCCGCGTCTTCTGTGGTTCCTGCATTTACCACTAAGCCATCAGGGAAGCCCTTAAAGAATTATGGGGGAATTTTAAAAACGTCAGCATCAGGATCCCACTCCAGACCAATGAAATCTGAATCTGAGTATTTTGCAAATTCCCTCATGTGATTCTCATGTGCAGCTAAAGTGGAGAACCACTGTTCTGGATCTTTGCTATTGTAAATGTAGTCCATGCACCAAAGTACCTGACACCACTTGGGAGCTAGTTAAAAATGCATACTCCTGCCCCACTCCAGATCCGACTCTGCATTCTGACAAGGACCCAGGGGATCTGTGTGCACACTATATTCGAAAGCCCTGAGCAAGACTGATCCTTCTTTATATCACCTTGGATGAGAAGGAGAATTCCTTTGGCATCCAACACCAAGCCATCAACAAGTACAGGAGGTCCAGCTTTCCTCAGAGATGATGTTCAAGCTATTTAATAACAATGCTGGCCATTGAGAGCTGGGATCGCAGCAATGTTGAACTCTGGCTGAAGTCAATTCCAGTCTCACTATTAATATTCTGGTTCTTAGAGTTTCCTGTCTTGGCTACTGTGATTGCATCTCAACCTCCAGGGCCTCTCCGGCAGGGGAGAGGAGGGGGAGGCTGCAGCAGTCATGACGGGGGTGGCTTCTTAGCTCCCAAAGGTTCTGTTGCCTTTGGAAACAGTGTCAGCATCCAGGGCCAGAGTTCTCACTGGCTGGTGGTGGGGTGGGGGATGTCAATTAACCACATCTCTCTTCCAGGTTCTGAACAAATTCTAGATACACAGACAGAATTTTTAAATAATGCCATTTTAGCACATTTGGGCAAAGCTAGAATGGAGGGCACGGATTTACTGAATGGATGAACCCAGAGGACAGTAGCTGAAAATGACATTTTTCTCTCCAACCGCTGTCCCTGCCAACTGTACTGCTGAATGCTGATTCATCCATCCTTACACAGATGACTGTATCTTTCTGAGTCACATTTGGGTGTCAATACTTTTTTTAAGGTATTTTTAAAAGTCCAGTCCAATAAAATATCAAAGCATTGATCTCTTATCCACCTGACATTCCCTGGTCCTCCAGCCTGGGCCTCCTGCCAAGGAAACTGGCCTGGGGGAGGTGGGAGAGGGTGGCTTCTCCTCCTTGTCCTTCCCTTCTTCTCCCTTCTCATTCTGCTGCCGTTCCTCAGCCAAGGCTGGGCTGGGCTGGGCTGGCAGGGTGGGGAGCAGAAAAGGCATATCATGGCGGCTCTGGGAATACCCTGGCGCTGAGGTCCTCTGTGCGGCAGGGCCCGAGGCTGCCTCTTTCCTGTGGAGCATCTTTGTGGGTTTTTCAAGGAACTCCCGTCACTGATCTGGGTGATACAGATCACCTGGCTGCTACCCCCGCATTTCCCATGGACTTCCCTGCTGGCTGTCTTCTCGTGTAGGATGCTCCCAGGACAGTGAAACTCTGGCTCCCGTGGTTGGGGTTCATCTCTGGCCCTGAGAAGCTCAGGCCCCCCTTCTGGGAAGGGCAGGTCTTTCCCAGGAGGCCCACTTCTTGCTGTACTGCAGATGCACCTCACCTCAAGGACTCCACAAGGTGGCTACCACGAGGTACGAGAAGACTACCAGTCCCGGCACCTCCAGATTCCCAAGGCACAGCCTAGTTCTCCAAGTGATTCTCTTGAACGTTTCCTTCACTGGCTTCAAAGGTCACAGAAGCAGAAGGGGGTGGGCCCCAGAGAGAGGAGGGATATACTCAGGCTTCCTGAACTCTGTTTCTAAACACATCCTCTCCGTCCACGGCAGGAGCCATGGACACCCAGGCCTGCGTGCCTTCAGCAGACCTCTGAGGTTCCTGCAGGATCAGCTCTTCCTCCCTCTGACTCTGCCTCAGGGCTGCAAGTCTAAGATTTAACAACCCAGGGGAAAGACTCAAGCAGTGAAGGATGGGGTCAGCGACAAGATCCCTGGCTCCCAGTTGTGGATGGAACAATCGTGAGGTTGGTTCTGCACAGTCTCTTAGAGCAGGGCAGGGACTAGGGCAAGGTAAGGGAGGCTCCAGGGTGCAAGATTTAAGGCAGCATCTACCAGGGTTGTGCGAGAGTGGGTCCCTCCTAATCTGGCACCCGAAGTGCCTCACCCTAGTCCTGGCCCCATCTCAGAAGGTCCCGAGCAGGCCTGGGCCCTGGGTGCTCACAGCAGACAGGACTCAGTAACATCTGGGTCAGGCTCCTCTCTTCAGACCTGAGATAGGAGATGCACAGGCCCCCGGCTGAGCAACTGCAGCTGGTCTCCTGCTGATGCTTCGGGGTGGGAGGCCAGCGGGAGCACTGGGCCCAGACGGGGTGCATTCCTGTGGGGTTTCGTGGCCCAGCACACACCCAGAGAAGGCCCTCAGTCGAGGGGAAGGACAAAAGGAGAGAGAAGAGGTCAGCTGGAATCCATCTTGGCTGAGAGATGTGTGCCCAGACCAGGACCAGATATGAAGATGACTGGTCAGAAAGCAAAAGCAGAAAACTACCTTGATTTTAGCAACCTAAGCCAGCCCCGTTGCACACAACTCACTCTGAGTTCAGCTGCATGTTCTTTTACACGTATGCTGCTTCTTTTTATAAACACCTTTATCTTTTCACAATCTTGGCCTCTGCTGAATTCTTTCTTCAAAGAAGACAAGAACAAAGGTCCTTCCTTCTAGTTTTTTACCACTGGAATCAGAACCACCTCCCAATAAACTACTTGTACCCTGGTCTCAGGTTTGCTTCTTGGGAATCCAAGACCCTTTCCTGTCTCTCCCTATCAACCGTCAGCCTCGTCTCCGTCTGCCACTGAGGTGGTGTGGACGAAGTTCACAGGACTGGGTGTTCTAGCCAGTCCTGCCTGGAGGCTTCAGCCTCCCTGACCATAAACCTTCTCCTCCCTGGCAGTATCCCCTCTTTCCCTCTGGTTCTCAGCCTGTCAGGCTGCCAGCAGCACCAACAAACCCAACAGATGGGACAGTCCTGGCGACTCTGGAACCTGTTTCCAGCTGGGAACACAAGGACATCATGAGCGGTCTTCCTTCAGGCTCTTTAGGGCTTTCCTCGTCGCTCAGCTGGTGAAGACTCCGCCTGCAACGTGGGAGACCTGGGTTCAATCCAGGGTTGGGAAGAATCCCCTAGAGAAGGGAAAGGCTACCCACTCCAGTATTCTGGCCTGGAGAATTCCATGGACTCTATAGTCCATGGGGTCGCAAAGAGTTGGACGTAACAGAGCGACTTTCACTTCGGGTTTTTGAATAGTTAATGAATGGGTTTGGGTTGTGCTGGGTCTTTGTTGGTGCGCGGGCTTTTCTCTACTTGGGGCGATCGGGGGCTACTCTCCAGCTGCAGTGTGCGGCTTCTCATTGCAGTGGCCTCTCTTGTTTCAGGGCACAGGCACCAGGGGTTGTGAATTTCAGTGGCTGTGGCAACCTGACTCAGTAGTCGTGGCTCCCAGACTTGAGAGCACAGGATCAGTAACTGTAGCACAAGGACTTAGCTGCTCTGTGGCAAGCGGGATCTCCCTGGACCAGGGAGCCATCCTGCGTCTCCTGGCAGGCAGATTCTTTACCACTGAGCCACCAGGGAAGCCCTTCCTTCAGCTTGAAGAAAGAAAGCCCACAAACCCCCCCTCCCCCGAAATTAACCTTAAAAATTGGAAACACTCCAAATGACCAATAGTAGATGGTTAAATTACAGTATGGGCATTCAAAATGATGTGAAAGGCGCTCGGTTGTGTACAACTCTTTGTGACTCCAAGGACTGTAGCCCACCAGGCTCTCTGTCCATGGGATTCTCCAGGCAAGAATACTGGAGTGGGCTGCCATTTCCTTCTCCAGGGGATCTCGACCCAGGGATCGAACCCGGATCTCCTGCATTACAGGCAGATTCTTTGTGTGAGCCACCAAGGAAGCCCTTCAAAATAATATTGTACTTCTATTGTTACTGATGCTGATGAATTTTCATAACATATTAAATGATACAAAGATTTTCTTTTAAAAAAAAAGGAAGAAGCCCACAATGGAGAGGAGGGTAGAGACCGGGAGGAGAGTTTTCACTCGGATTCCAGGGCTCTCTGCCTTTCCTCCTTCCTGGCATTTCTGCTCCCTCCTTCCAGTTGCTCTGACAGCCTCAAGTTCTGACCTGCCCAGAATACGACATGGCAGCGTGACAGAAGTAGGCACATCCCTCCCACAGGGCCATGGTCTGGAGGTTAGGGGAGCGGAGGAGAAAGTGCGGGAACAACTTACGCTTGAGGAAGGAAGTGGGCTTGGGGCCTGGAAGGTGACACTTTGTTAGGGAAATTAAATAATCTTGTTTAGGCTCCACAGATGAAGCAGAGCAGGCCTCTGACCTTGCTTCTAACCTGCCTGAACACTGCCCTGACTGAGTGACTGCTTGCTGTGAGTGGAAGCCTTGCAAGCACCGTAGGCAGAGGATGAATCTCGAGACTGTTGAGCCCCTGGAGGTGCGCTGGCCAACCGAGTCCCAGGCTTAACAACACTCCAAGTTTTATAAGACAAAGCAAACAGCATTAACAGGAGACCAGAGCTGCTATTTGCGCACAGATTAATGATATCAGTTTGCATCCTGGGATTAAAAGCAGGAACCCCGAGGTGCAGTCTTTGAAGTCTCACCCATGGAGCGGATGCGATGCCTGGGTCCTTTTTCCCAACTGGGACTCCAGACATGCTGTGTCATGGGGACTTCCCAGTGCTGTTTGAGTCTGGATGCTGGTCAAAACCCAATTTGGTGATGTATCCTCTCAGTTCAGTTCAGTTCAGTCGCTCAATCGCGTCTGACTCTGCAACCCCACGGACTGCAGCACGCCAGGCCTCCCTGTCCATCACCAGCTCCCAGAGCTTGCTCAAACTCATGCCCATCAAGTCAGTGATGCCTTCCAACCATCTCACCCTCTGTCATCCCCGTCTCCTCCTGCCTTCAATCTTTCCCAGCATCAGGGTCTTTTCCAATGAATCGGCTCTTCCCATCTGGTGGCCAAAGTACTGGAGTTTCAGCTTCAGCATCAGTCCTTCCATTCAGGACTGGTTTCCTTTAGGATTGTCTAGTTTGATCTCCTCGCATATGTATCTTCTGTTGTTTCTATTTATCTTTTCTTTTAATGTTAGTGTATTGAAAGTAAGCTAGATAATCCTCTAACAAACATTTGTATTATTTATTTGTATAGAACAAGTGGCTTATTTTGTTAACAAATCCTTTGAACCTGAGACAAAAGTGAAAACTTTTGGCAAAACACACGTGCAATTATGATTTTGTAGAACAGGAGGAATCCAGGGAAGGGATCATTTTAGAGTTTGGGTGTGGTGTTAGTGCTATGCCAAGAAAACCAATTTCACCTTAGTATCTGCTTTCTTGGGTCACTACCGGCCTCAACTGTTACAAGTTGGGTTCCCCAGAAGAATCTCTGAGAGGGAGATGAGGGTGATTATGTTGATAAAGGGGTGCCCTTGAGGTCAGCATCTGTGGGAAGGAGAGGAGGGAGGCAAGAATTGAGGAGATGGAGAGGTGAAGCTGTGAAAGCCTCAGCTCACTGCCCTGCCCCCCACCTTCCCCAGGAGCTCTGTCACTGGAATGATCCTTCTGAGATGCCTCAACTTGGGTTGAGAAAGTCAGGCCATTATAACCTGGTATAGACCAGTCACTGGATGCAGGCTGGACTTTAGCTAAACAATTCCTGAGACTGCCAACAGCAGGGGGCCACCTGCCCACAGCACTCCCAGAAGCTGTGGGAATAAGTCCTTCAGTCTGAAGGGAGACCGGCACACATCCCAGCTGAGTCCTTTGGACCTGGGTCCATCTCCTCCACCAGACAAGCTCCTGATGGAGCACAGCAGAGGGGAAGCTCAGGGACCACCTTCGCCTCTCACAACAGGCCTAACAATAATTACACCTTGGGCCACCCTTGTTGGTGGGTGGACAAGCTGCTTCCTCCAGCTTCAAGGAGCCTGCATTCTAAGAAAGTCAGCTCTGGTGCTGGCACGCAGGTAGGAGTCTTTGTCAAACAGAGAAAGTCGCTATTACTGTGCCCTTTTGAAGTGCTGGTTCCTCTTCTGGCTGAGCTGGCTTGTGGGCCTCGTTTTCTCAGGATGAGAAATTGAAGGACGGGTTGGGGAGAAAGAGGAGGAGGATGGCTGAGGCCCAGAGGGGTAAAGGGCAGGAAGGTAGATGGGGGTAGAGACCAGGAAGGCACCAGTAAAAACAAGACCAGCATCGGAAACAGGACCAAGGTCTGGGGAGTAGGAAGGAGGCTGGCTCAGGGACCCTCCTGCCGTCTCTCTCACACTTGCCTAAGCGAACCTCAGCGCCCCTACGCCCACCTGTCTGTTCCACACAGCAGCTCCTGGTTGAAGTATGGATTACCTCCTGCGTGGGGCTTCTCACGTGGCTCAGTGGTAAGAATCTGCCTGCCAGTGCAGGAGACACAGGCTTGAACCCTGCGTTGGGAAGATCCCCTGGAAGAGGAAATGGCACCTCACTCCAGTATTTCTTGTCAGGAGGATCTCATGGACAGTGGAGCCTGGCGGGCTGCAATTCACGGGGTTACGAAGAGTCAGACATGAGCACCCACATGAGCACCTGCTCAGCTGCACTTAGCTCCTGACAACAAGACTCAAGCAGGCTTTCCTCACTACCAGGCTATTCTACTCAATGTCCCCCATACACTCAGCCTCCCAGCCTCCAAAACAACCATTTCACCCCACACTCTGTCCTCATTCTCAGCCAACTGCCTTGCTTTTTGGCTTCCCCTGTGGCTCAGCGGTAAAGGATTTGCCTACAATGCAGGAGACACGGGAGATGCCATGCTCAAGTAAAAAACAGAATCTATTTTCTCTGCAAATGACCCTACTTCATTCCTTTTAGGGGTGGAGTAATATTCCGTGGGGGGGGGAGTGATGGGAGGGAGGCCCCAGAGGGAGGGGCTATATGTATACATATGGCTGTTTCACTTCACTGTGCAGCAGAAACTAACATAGATTGTAAAGCAATTATAGTCCATAAAAATAAGACAAAAAGAATCATAATCCATTAACTCCTCTCTTTGCCTCACCCTGTGCATCCAATCCACTAGCATATCTTGTTGTTTCAACCTTCAAAATACATCTGACTCCACAGCATGTCCCACTGGAGCTACAGGAATAGCTTCGCCACTCTCTCCAGTCACTCCTTCCTTGGGCAGTCCCCACTCTGGTGGCACTGTCCATTTCCTGGTCCGTCCTGCACACGCTGTTTTCCTGGGAGAAGAGTCCGGCAGAGGTGAAGGGACACACACTGGAGCAACGGCCTGATTCAAAACCCTTCCTCCAGGCTTCCCTGGTGGCTCAGTGGCGAACAATCTGCCTGCCTTTGTAGGAGACAAGGGTTCGAGCCCTGATCTGGGAAGATCGACATGCCTCGGAGCAGCTAAGCCCAAGCACTGTACTGAGCGTGTGCTCTAGAGCCCAGGAGCCAGAACTACTGAGCTCAGCTGCAAGTACTGAAGGCCGCGGGGTAGAGCCCATGCTCCGCAACAGGAGAAGCCGCCACGGTGAGAAGCCCACACAGCGAAAGGAGAGGGCAGCCTCCAGTCGCCACGAAGGCCCAGCATGGCTGCAAATAAATGAATAAACATTTTTAAAAACCTGTCTATGATTAGCCACGTGCCCTGGGGCAAAATTATTCAACCTCCTCTTTCCTCACATTTCTTACTTATAAAGTAGGAATAACAAATATGGATTTGCCTTATAGAACTCTTCTGAGGGTTAAAGGGAGTCCTGTCCCCTAACAGCTCACAACTGCACTCGTTTACTAAGCACCTGTGAGAATCCAGGCTTCCTGCTCAGTCCAGCACACATTCCTGTTTTTTAAATTGGATACATACATATCTGGAGACAAGTGACAGTGGGCCAGGGGCACTCTAAACCACGAGGTGAATGTTAAAAAAAAAAAATCTCAGATATGGTTGGCAATGGGGAAAGACAGTTCCATGAAAAGAGACCATTTATGTAATGGTGTGGGAGGAATAAGCAAGGACTTAATGAATACTTATTGTATCAGGCATTGTTCTAGGAGCTTTATAAATACCAGCTTACTCAATTTTCTAGCAGCTCTATGAAGCAAGTCCAGTATTATGCCCATTTTATAAGTGAAGAATAAACAGAAGAAGTTGAGTAACATGCTGAGGTCACCTGGCTAACCCAGACAGGATTTAGAATCTGGCAGCGTGGCTCCAGCGTGGGTCCCTCTGACTTCCACCTTCCACGGTCTCGCCGTGAAACAGCTGCCAAGGGACAGGCCTTGAACGGACACAGGTTTCACCAGAAATGAGTGACTGGAAAGAGACAAGTGGAAAAGAAGGGATGGGAACGAACAATGGTAGCTCTGGGTGCCTTCAACCTGGGCTTGAATCCCAGCTCAGCCACATCCCACCTGTGGAACTTTGACCCAGTACACAGGTTCCTTACCTGTAAAATGAGTTCACAGCAGTATCTTTAGGCAGTTGGGTACATAAAAAGCACCCACTGCTTATTAACCATCCTTCTCCTTTAGGATCTTCTGCCTGTTATTATGGGCTTCCCTTGAGGCTCAGCTGGTAAAAAATTCGCCTGCAACGTGGGAGACCTAGGTTTGATCCTTGGGTTGGGAAGATCCTCTGCAGAAGGGAAAGGCTACCCACTCCAGTATTCTGGCCTGGAGAATTCCATGGACTGTAGAGTCCATGGGGTCACAAAGAGCTGGACATGACTGAGAGGCTTTCACTTCACACTTCCTGTTACTATAAAAGAGTTGAGCTCTTCTAGATCCTAATTTACTGTGATGCTATGATAAAAGGGTCAATCCACCAAGAAGACTTCGCATCTGTAAACGTGTATGTGCTGGTCAACGGAGCTGAAAGACGTAGAGAGCAAAACCTGATAGAACTAAAGGAGAAAAAGACACATCAACAGTGATGACTGTGGGGCCTCCCTGGTGGCTCAGCCGTAAAGAATCCGCCTGCCACTGCGGGAGACACAGGTTCGATCTCGGCTCAGAGATCCCATACGCTTTGGAGCTACTAAGCCCACGTGCCATAATCATCGAACCTGTGCTCTAGAGCCTGGGAACCACAGTCACTGAGCCCGCGAGCCACGGCTAAAGAAGCCCCTACGCCCTGGAGCCTGGGCTCCCCAGCAAGAGACGCCACCGCGATGAGAAGCCGGCGCACCGCGGCTACAGATGAGGCCTCGCTCTCAGCAACTGGATCGAAAAGCCTGCGCAGCAGCGAAGACCCAGCACAGCCAAAAATAGTAAATAAATCTTTTAAAAAAACAACAATGATAATTGCGGACTTTAACAACCCTCCCTCAACAATAGATAAAACAACTAGACAGAAAATCAGGATCTATAAGAGCTCAATTCCAACACCAACTAACACAAACTCATTGACATTTCTAGAACACCCAACAATAACAGGATACACATTCTTTTTAAAAGTTCAGAGATCAAATACTAACAGAGGCTATATCCTCGTGAATAAAATAAACCTCAACAAATTTAAAAGAATTTAAATCATGTACAGTGTACTCTCTGACCATAATGGAACTTAACTAGAAATCGGTAAAAGAAAAATGTCCAGATACTTGGAAAGGAAACAACACACTTCTGATTAACCCATGAATCAGACAGAGTCTCAAGAAAAATCAAATACACACACAGTGAAGTCGGTTATTCTTAGTACCATTTATGCTAACTTATGGCTTGCGGGGAACATCGCTGTTAAATCACTCCACGTCAGTACTACATACATGGCCACGCACAGTATCCCATTAAATCCCCACCAAAACTCTAAGAAAGAGAGTTTCTATTATTATTCCCATTTTATTAATGTGGCAACAGAAGCTTACATCAGCTAAATAGCTTGTCTGAGGTCTCAGAGCTAATAAATGACAAAATCGGCTAAATTGAGGCACCAGAACTCTGTGAAAATGTCTGGTTTCAGGGAATACCCTTCCACAGATGACAACTCTACCTAACCAACCCCTTTATAACTAAGTCACATCTCCACACCCTTACCAAACACTGCGCACCATCTGGTGTGAAATAGGCTTTCTCTCCAGCCCCTGCTAACTGCCAGGAGGTGGGAAATTCAAAGGGAGAGAAGGACACAAAGCCCTTCGCATGAGCGGGAGAGATGGAGAAATCTCTGAGGTCATAAATGCTAATGCCTCTCTTGGTATGAGTCAGAGGGTTCATTGAGAACATTACAATAGTTTTATTTCTAGATAAACATCAGAACAGACATAAAAATAGTTATTTGACCTATGAAATACGGAAAAGTTCATATGCTTTTTTCTAGGGTGGGGTGGGAAGCGTGGTATGCAAGAGATTTTTAAATTGTAGTTAAGTTTTATTTTTAGCTTTCTGTGTGTGTGTATGAGTGTGTGTGTGCACACACACCAAGTCATGTCTGACTCTTTGAGACCCCCAGGATACTGGAGTGGGTTGCCATTTTCTACTCCAGGGTTCTTCCTGACTCAGGGACTGAACCTGAATTTCTTGTGTCTCCTGCATTGCAGGAGGATTCTTTACCACTGTACCACCTGGGAAGCCCCTTTAGCATTGTAATAATGCCAAAAATGTAAACAATATTCAAAATTTATAGCAAACTATAGCTGTCCATATAGCTGTCCCTTGTCCCCAACCCACATACTAGCCTCACACTCCAGAAAAAGATCACAAAAAATACTTTTAGTTCCTTTCCCCTTCTGGTATTTCCTTCAAAATTTCTAAATAGTAGGCCTATCCTGGGCCTTCCCGGGTGGCTCAGAGAGTAAAGAATCTGCCTGCAATGTGGGAGACTCAGGTTTGTTCCCTAGGTCAGGATGATCCTGTGGAGAAGGAAGCGGCAACCCACTCCAGTATTCTTGACTAGAAAATCCCATGGACAGAGAAACCTGATGGGCTATAGTCCATGGGGTCACAAAGGCTTATCCTACCATTTCTCAATTTATAACTTTTATTTTCTGTTGATCTGCTGTTGAGAAGGTTGAGGATTTGGTCCTCTTCCCCTCCTGACTCCTTTAACCTCACATAACACTTCAGAAAGATGGTTCCTAGGTCCTCATAGTTGACAATGCACTGTATGTAGACTTCTAAGTCTGAGGGTTTTTTTAATCCCATTGAAAATTTCCTCTTAACTGCCACTTAATGCATAATACCTCATCATACAGAAGTCTATACTTTTTTTTTCAATTGCTTCCTTATTTTGGAATTTGGGTTGATTTCAACTTTCTTTTACTGTAAATAGTGTAAAAAAAAAAAAAACACTTGAACATGCATTTTAAAAACAGGTTTAAACATCTCTTAAGGATTCTTAGATGATCAATTAATAAATCAAAATATATGTTGTCAACTGTGAGGGGAAAATGGCCACAGAAAATACACTGGGTGGTGTAAGAGCAAATACAGAATAAAAATAGAGAGTTAATCCTCCTTGTCACAAAGAAGGGGAAAGCCTTTTCTCCCCTCTCCCTTTTTGTTTCAGAATTTCTCTGTCCTACTCCAATGTGCGTAAAGCTTTGTAATGACCTCATAACTGAGGATCATTTCCCGAGGACCTGGGAGCCATCTTTCTAAAAAGCAAACGGTGTCCCAGTTTGCATGGAAGGACAAGAGCCACCTGGTGGCCCCTTGTTTGTACTATGAGAAGCTTGTTTCTCCGCTGATTAAGGCCAACACGAGGGGTCTCCCCAAGTACTTGGGTAAACGTGGAGCCAACTACGTGTGAGGAAAAGGTGCTGCTGAGTCCTCTTACCCGGGGAGTAGTTATTGTTTGCCTCGAGAATGTGTATGTAAGGGGCTGTATCTGCTCGGCCAAATAAGGGAGTGCGATCACATGCCATCTTTGCCATCTCTGAGCAGACTGCCTGCGATGCAATCACATTCTGATTTAATACAGTATATATATATATATATATATATAGTATAAACGTACATTCTGGTTTAATACAGTATATATATATATATATATTATAAACGTACATTCTGGTTTAATATAGTATATATATTCCATAATAAAAAGTGTTTTCTTCCTCTGCTGCCTTTGTGGAGGGGTTTTCTGGGCTGGGAGAAGATTTTGTTCTTTTAAACAATATTCTTTCTGTAACCAAGCAGGACCTTGTGGGACCTTTCCAGGACAGACCCCTCCCCCCAAGTCCTCTGCTATAGTTACCCTCTGAAGTACCTAGATAACAGTATCTGCTGCAAATTTCCTGAGTTGTTTTACAGATGCTTAAACCTCCACCAAATGGAAAAAGTTAACCGCTTGATGACCATGAACGTGTAGCACCTAGACTTTCTGGAGCCTGAAGATTGATAATGTCAGCCTGTGCGACACTTCCCTGTTACCTCACCATCAGCCAATCAGCAAACTGTGTGAGAGCTGAACACATGCCTTTTAATTCCCTTCCCTCATCTGGCCTATAAAAATGCCCTCCCTGAAACCCATCATGGAGTTCAGTGGGGTTTTTTTGAGCATTAGCTTACCCAGACTCCTTGTCTGGTACCTTAAAATAAACTCTGCAGTTTCCTTCACTACAACTCAGTGTCAGTAGACGGGCAGGCAGACCCAAGTTTGGTTCTGTAAGATCTCAACAATGGCACTCTGCCATAATGATATTAACATCTGCCATCCCTGGATGGAGTGGAATCCCACCTGTTACTAAGGTGTCAACTCATCACTACATTTGTGTGCACGCCTCGCCTTGGAAGCCTCAGGCCTAGCACCGCGTCCTGTCGCTCTTCAGACCCTATTTCAGAGGATGACCTTTCTGTCCTTTTCCATCACTTGCTCCTGGCTCCTAAACAGCCTGCAGATGGCACGGGATGTCTTACCCATGTCTTGCGCTGTCCCTCCCCACTGAGAACCAGCTATCTCACATCTTTAAAGTGAAGCTATCTTTACCTTCTCCTGTCCTTGAACTTCTTTCGACCACAGACTATGACACTTTGCAAGATGCACCATCCTCTGTTCCTGACAAGACCCTGTGAGTAAAGAGTCTACTGAGAATCTGCTAGCAAGAAGATAATCGAACGTGATGTAACTCACAGAAATGATACGCCATCACCTTTACTGTGTCTGCATTCCACGGTTAGAATCGAGTTGCAGGTCCTGCCCAGTTCAAGAGGAGGGGATCATTGGCCCATCCTTGAGTTTACCCATCACAGTCTTCTGAGACTTTGGTTAGACACAGGGTCATACCTCCTCATCCTGTGATCCCTGCCTCCTAACCTTCCTTAATTTTTTCTACCCTCTCGTCTTGCAGTGCATTCTGGTAGTATCTTCAGAACTTTCTTAAAGGTCACAAATTCTTCTTCTCCTGAGTTTAACCTTAATTCATCCGTTGCATTTTGCACTTTTAGCCATTTTGTATTTCTTATTTCCAGAATATCTACTGCTTTTTATATCACACAGACTAATTTCCACAGCCTTGTTATTTCATCATATTCCACTATTTTTACTTTTTGACATACATTAATACTTTAGTTTTAGTCTTTATTTACAATTTCTGTATCCAAAGTCCTCATGGGTTTGGTCTTGACCATTTGATGTTTTTGGTTAATTCTGATCATTGCTGGCTCAGTTCCCTGTATGTTTGGATTTTCCATTTGTTTGGATTTTGGATTGTGAACTCATATTACTTGGAATTTTACCTAAAATTCTACCTTTTCCACCCTGCTCTGCCTATTTGGATCTATTTTCACCACATCAGGTACGTAGCCCTCTGTATCCCTTCCTGTGACATTGCCTCAGCTTGACTAGGGTTCTCCCAGCAAGATCCCTGATCTGCTGTCCTCGACTCTCTGCTTCCAGTTCTGGAAACCTCTCCTTCCCTTGGTCCTTTTAAGCCTAAAAGCAGTAGCAGCTCATTTTACCATTATGCTGTGGGGAAGAGGTTGCTGCATTAGCCACCACAGAGCTGCTATTTGCCCGTATCTTTGTAAATAGCCCCATCTTTAAAAAAATTTTTTGGCTGCACCACATCTTCGTTGGGGCACACGGGACCTTTCGTTGGGGCACACGGGATCTAGTTCTCTGACCAGGAATCCAAGCCGGGCCCCTTGTGTTGGGAGCGCGGAGTCTTAGCCACAGGACCACCGGGGATGTCCCTAAATAGCCCTTTATAAATCAACTACCTGATTCGATAGAGATTCCATACTTGACCCAGCTTACGTGCCTTCCCAGACTGCTCAGCCCTGCTGGCCTTCCGAACACTGACTGCTTCCCAGTTGGAGTGTCCCAGTGTGTCAGCATCCCCAGGGATTAGGTGATGGCTGTGGGGCAGCCTCTGTCACGCCCGCTGTACCCGCAGAGGTGACAGCTGTGCCTCTAGGTCTGACTTGCCTGTACCCACGGAGCCTCTGGCTGTCCCAGCGGCTGCCCAGAGAGCCCAGGTTACACAAGGCAGAAATGCAGGGAAGTGAATGCCCCAGGGGCGAAACGTGGACCAGAGAGACTCAAGAGAAAGAGGATTAAACTGCTTGCCCTTTGCCCCTGCAGGTGACTGTTCTAAGAGGCAGCGGTGCCCTGTGTCTCTGGGAGCGGTCCCACATGACCTGGTGACCGGAGCACTCTCTCACGAAGCTGTGGCCAGCTCAGGAATAAACCTCTGTGTACTATTCTTCCTCTCCCAGCCTCACTCCCCCGTCCCTGCGCTTTGTTCCCTTGACTCACACATCCCAATATGGCAGTTACTACACAGGCTTTTGCGTCAGCCTCTGCTTTCCAGGGACGGAGCTAAGACAGGCATTGAGGGGGCTGTCCTTTGAGGAATCTGGCTCTGTGTGGGCCTCAGACAGACTCCCTCCTTCCCAGCCCAGCCTTTGTCTCCTTGTCTCCTCACTGCAGGGGCACAGCGCATGAAGACCAGGCTCCTGACCAGAGGGGCCCCAGGGTGCCCAGGGGGATGCAGGCTCTGGTTTACTCCTCACTTTTCTGAATTTGCGTCCCAGGCTCGGAGATCTTTCTGTGCTTTTCTGACACATCAGTCATTATTTTAAAAGGTGTTTAAATAATCACCCAGTTTCTTAGGTAATCTGAACCAGAAGGGTGCCCCTAGACTTTCTCATTAACTATATTACCTGGAAACACTCTTTCTATTTGTATTTTTTCTCTACCTTTTTCTTTCTTTTTCTCAGCCCACTGTCTTTCATCTCTTCCAGGATTCAGGTACAGAGGCAGGGCTGAAAGAATGACTCAAAAGCATTTCGAAAATAGCTGTCCATGGCCCCCAACGGTCAGCTTACGTATGGCTGTGACTCACTGAGCAGGGAGCACGCAGTGGGTGCCCTTTGCTCACAGCGAGGTCCCAGATGACATCATCCGTGAGATGTCGCATCAGCCCATGCACCCCAGACGTGCTGTTCAGAATCGGTCACCCGGCAAATGAAGGGTCAGTGGAAAAGCAGCTGCCAATAGCCACAGAGAAGAATGGGCAGCTTCACGAGCGCTGTGTGTGCCAGCTGCCTGCCTTTCTGAAGGTCTGCCTGGCTGTTCCCCCAGCCCAGCTGTTACCTGAGCAGAACCCTTCTGAGCCCTGGTCGCCCACAGTGTGGTGTCTCCAAAGACCACCCTGGCGATGGGGGGCCCAGGTGCACGGCTGAATTCGAGGAATTCTTGAAGTGAACCAGGCAGCTTTTCCCTGGTGGCCTCCAGGGAAAAATCCATTCAGTTACAGGCTTGAGACCTGGCCCCTTGTCTAGAGGCTTCACCCCTTGCCCTGAATGTGGGTGACCTCTGCACGTTCCCTAGGGCCCTGGAGAGTGGCCTGGCGGCCTCATGACCTCATCCCTCTCCTCCCCACCAGGCCTTTTAGCTTCCTCTCTCATCCCCACCCCGCCCCGCCCATGTCCTCAGCGATTCCTGTACCACTGTCCTTGCTTTTGGTAAACTTGGTGAGTCCATGCCACTGTCCTTTCTGTGTCTCGGTGTGAGGCAGAAGCCTAGCTAAGCAGGCCTTGAGTGTGTACCTGTCCGGGTACAAGAGGCGCGTGGCTCAGGTCTGCCTGCAAAAGGCTTCTGAGTGTGGGGCAGGTGGGGTGCCCAGTGAATGCATTACCTGTTCTGAGTGCTCCCTCAGACCATCCTTTTCAGTCTTTCAAGTCAAGCGTTCTCTCCTGATGCGGGCTTTCTCTCCTCGCTCCCGCCCGGCACACTTACTTTTGCCAGCCTGTCTGTGTGTCTGTCTCCGCACCTGTCTCCACGCTCCCGCTGGCTCCTTCTCCCTGAGAAGAGGTGGAGGTGAGTGGGGACTCAGAGCAGGGTGCAGCCCCCGGGGCTCGGCCTGGAGAGCAGGGACGGTGACATCTGCTGGGTGACTGCTGAGTCTGCCTGGCCCTGCCCAGTTTCTGGACCTTTCCGGGCAGAACTGCTTCTGCTCATACTCTTCCATCTGGGGGGAAGGAGCCCCGAGGTGGAGTTCCCTGCACCCAGTGCCTGCGCCCACCAGCCATCTGGCCCCTTTCATCATTTCCCCTTCACTCTGTGGGGGGGTCCCCAAGACAAGCACAAATACTCTGAGATTTTTAGGACTTGGATACTGTTTCCCGAGAAGTCTGGGATCGCCCAAAGAAGAGGGCTGAGCTGGGCTTGCCTGGGCGACCACAGCCCCCTGGAGACAGACCCTGGAAGAGGGGGCCAGCCCTCGGTGAGGAGGAAGGCCCCAGCGGTGGGGGCTCTCCAGGCCCAGCCTCTGCCCCCTGAGGCCCTCACCATCTGGTGGCTGTGGGCGGTGACGGCCCTTCCAAGCGGGCCTCGTGACTGTGGCGCCCTCTGGCGGCGGCTGCCGCAGGAAGTAAAGCTGCAGCTGTCCGCACAGGTCAGGACACAAGGTTCCTGTAAACCTCTAACGAGACAAATGTGACTCTCTGTTCTGCAACTTTTACCTCTATAGGAATGGCAAAATGTTATGTCTTTAAGGTCAGAACCTTGAGCATGGGCTCTCCTGCGTATTTCAGGCTATAGGCAACATTCTTAACTGGTTAGAATACAGAGGTTAGGCGAAACAGAGCTGATACGGAGTCAGATTTGTTCTTCCCTATTACAAGGGGATCATGTTGGCACCAGGACACAGCAGTAGATAAGCACAGTCCCTGCCCTCATGATGCCTCTGTTTAATGAGGAGACAGACATCAAACATGCTCCACATTCTAGAGGGTGCTGGTAAAGTGGGACCAGTCCTCTGAAGACAAAATCAAGGGCTGAACTGACAGGGTGGGACATCTAGTACAGCTGAGAGGGCTGGGGAGACCTCTTTGTGGAACCCACTCACCATCTAAAGAGGTATAGCCAAGGAAGGAGAGGAGGGGAGCAAGGAGAGGGGAGAGAGGAGGGAGGGAGAAATGGAAGGAAAGGGCCAAGACCAGGAAAAGCTTGGAGCCTGAGGAGCTGAAGCGAACTCATAGCTGCTGAAGTGTGGTGTAGCAGGAGTTTAAACCAAGGGATCCTGGCCGAAGTAAGAAGTGTGGTTCACGTAAGTAAGAAGTGTGGGCCGCTTCTCTGTTTCCCTGTCACCAGGCTGCAGAAACTTTTCCGTGTGCCCATTTGGCAGAGACAAAGCCATGAGGTCACCTCTCCCTCCCTCCCACTCCACCACTGGCCGACTGCAAAACCTCGCAGAGAGTCGGACGAGCGGGCCGCACTGGGGGGCAGCTCCGAGGGGTGTCTGCCTTCCACTGTATGTCGTGAGGGACCAAAAGCTTTAGATCAGTGCCTTCCAGTAGTGCCCAACAGCAACAGCCACCTACATAAGTTCCTAGTAGTGATTTCAAAAGTAAGGAGAAACAGGTAAAATCACTGCTATTAAAATATTTTATTAAACTCCATATCTCTAAAATATCATCATTTGAACATGCAATTAATATAAAAATTATGAATGAGATAGGAAACATTCTTTTTTTTTTTGTGCTAAGTGTTCAAAAGCCTGGTAAATATTTCACACTTACATGCCAGTGCAATTAGGACGAGCCACATCTCCAGTGGTCCATAGCTACATGTGGCCCATGACCACTGCCCCGGACAGTGCAGGTCCAGACACTGCAATTTTGAAACCACGACTCCCAGGAGAGACTGACCCACCGGCACAGGCTTCCGCCACCTGCCAGAGAAGCTTTAGAAGAATCCTCAGAACATGCAGTCAGGGAAAGTTGTGAGCTTGGCCTGGAATGCAGCCTTGACTTCCACCTCTGGCAAGGCACCCATCAAACACCCATCCCCAGGACCTTGAATCTGCCCTCATTCATCTTGCCGACATTTTTTTTCTCCCCAAAGAACTGAATGTAACTGGTCTTTTCTTAAGTTTCCAAGTGTACTATCACCTGCAGATGCTGAAAGAGGACATCAGAGCCGGTGTGGTGGTGCAGCAGAAAGAATACTGCATAGGGCATCAGAGAAGAGAGAATCCAGCTCCTGCTCATCTTTTAGCAGATTGGTGGCCCAAAGAGCCACGAGTTGGTGCAGGGCGCTGAGCAAGCGCTCGGAGTCCAGTCAGACTGCAGCTCTGGGTCCTGAACTGCGCCTTTTTCTGGGCCTTTGCATCCTCCTCTGTAAAATGGAAACAGAACCTGTTCTTTGTGTACAGACAAGAAACC
This sequence comes from Madoqua kirkii, assembly GCA_006408675.1. Classification (NCBI taxonomy): domain Eukaryota; kingdom Metazoa; phylum Chordata; class Mammalia; order Artiodactyla; family Bovidae; genus Madoqua; species Madoqua kirkii. The sequence continues at coordinate 5,610 of SJYC01128898.1, read as the reverse complement.
ACCACAAAGCACTCAGCACAGGGCTTGGCTGGGGGTGCACATTAATAACTAGGATGATGATGATGATGAAGTCTCACCTGTTATGATCTCTGCACCTCTGCTTCCTTGACTGGGAAGTGGAGATAAGCATGCCTCATGAACCTGCTTTCTGGGGTTCTGGGAGGCCTACAGAGGCAGTGAGAAAGCACTTTATGAAATCAGAAAGCCCTTTATCAAGTCCAAAAATGACTCCTCAGTTTTGCAGCCTAGCCGGTGGTCTGACTGTAAACAGCCCTTACCAATCCATCATTGGGAAGGGGTGTCTGTGCTTTACCCGCAGCTCCATGACTGAACAAGGCAAGGCCTAAAGGCCCAGCTTCAGCACTCTTTTCCTGGGTAAACTCTGACTTCAGCTCTGTTTTATCATCTATATGATGGGCTGAGCACACACAGCTCTCAGGTCACGGGCTGAGTATCAGATGAGCTCCTGACTATGATGTGTCTGGCAGAGGGCCTGCCTGACTCAGAGCCCGGGAGGAGACCTTGCTGCCTACACTTGACTCAGCCAGGCCGGGGCCAGCAGTGCATGTGACAACCACGAGGTGGAGCCCCAAGGCTTTCATTTAGGAAATGATTCACCAACCTCCCCAGGTGTTAATTGTGAAGAATCCGCTTGCCAATGCAGGAGACCCAGGTTCGACACCTGGATCGGGAAGATCCCTTAGAGTAGGAAATGGCATCTCATTCCAGTATTCTTGCCTGGAAAATTTCAAGGAGCATAGGAGCCTGGTGGGCTACAGTCCATGGGGCTGCAAATAGTTGCACCTGACTGAGCCACCAAGCACACAGTTCATCAGTTCACCGTCCCCGCTATCAGCAGCCCCTCCATTTTCCATTCCTCCCTCACCTGCCGTTCTCTCAAGGCCAGGAGGAAAGCCCTTTAGGAAGGAGTGATGGTTCTCCACTCTGAGTCTGCCCAGAGGTGTCACTCCGGGTTTGGTAATCTGCAGAGAAACGGTCAAAACACTGCATGTAAGTAAATTTCTGACCTGGGGTGGACTTCCTGTCCACTACCCTTCAACCTACCCCTGAAAGCCTGCAGTTGCTCCAGCCTCCGTGGATTTCAGCTCCTGCCCGGAAAGGGAATTCCTGTGGGAGAGCTTTGTAAACCGTGGATGGAGCGGCACGTGCAGCCGTGGCCCTGCTTCTCACTGTCCCCATTCTGGGGGCTCCACCGTATTGGATTCCCTAACACAAGAGGGGCAGCTCCCCTGTTGGCTGCCTGACTGTTAAGTTCTCACCTGAACATCAAAGCTGCTCAGACAGGGTCACTCCACAATAACGAAAAGACTAGCCCCACCCTCCCACATATACCTCTGGACCATGTTGGTGATTGTTGCCCCATTGTCAGGGACAACTCTAGCCTATTTCCATCCTCCCACGTCCCAGGTAAAATTTATTAGATTCCAAATCACCGAATTCCCCTGCTTCTTGGCAGCAGCCAATCCAGAACTGACTCTGCCTCCTGGATCCCTGCACAGACTCAACCAGCCCAGGCCCAGATCCTGTAAGTCCCTCCCAACCCACTCTCACTCAAGAATCCTTATCAGCGGAGCAGCTGGGATGGAACAGGATCACAGGCAGTGAAGAGAGGATTGCCAGTTTTAAGGGGCTAGGCATCAGTGTTCAAAGTCCCAGAGACCCCGAGAGAAGGTGGCACGTTGAGCAGCCCCCCAGTTTGTGAGGCCCATCACCCACCTTCTTGACTCTATACAACTTGGTCCTTCCGGCCTGTCCTCCCAAGTGAGAGCTTCCACCAGAGCCTCTTAGAAAGAGAATGTTCCTTCCTCCATGAGTGCCCTAAATGCAGATATTTTATTACCCTGTTTGGGACCTTCCTGCCTTGAATAGTAATTCTTCATTTCCTGAGGGCCCACAGTGTTCCAAGCACCATCTCACATGCTTTAGGTATGTCATGCTAATCCTCACACTATCTTTGACTTATGGGTAATTAGCCTAATTTTTCACAATAAGGAAACTCAGGCTCAGAGAAATAACTTTACCAAGGTCAGACAGCTTGAGTGGCAGGGTCAGGATTTGAACTAAGACAATGTGATTCCCAGTTATTGTGGGTCTGCAAGCTCTTTACCAAACTGTAACTTGAAGGCTTGCCAGTTCCACCTGTACATACCACTCCCTCCCAAGAATGCAGCTACTGCAGCTTTCTTTGGTTATCAAAGCCATGCTCTTTGAGTAAAACTGAGGGGTATCCCACGGCCAGAGGTTGCCTGATGGGCTGGGCTGTGTGTGCTGACTGGCTGTCCAGCTTGAAGCTCTGGGCCTGGGGGAGTGCTGGGGAAAGGTGGAGACACCAGGAGGCGGAAGACAGCACTAGGTGGAGAGATGAAGACAGACCACTCCCCTCTCCTTTGGATAATGACTGATCACTCAGTGTTCCCAGAGGGGTCTTTTTTTGCAACCTTGAAGTGTGGAAGGCAAACCCAGATCAAGATCACGGAGAGATTGGGTAGAGACCCTGCCCTGTTCACATCTATGTTACAAATAGCCAGCCCTGTGCACAGGGTATGGCATGCAGGATGTGCTTAATAAATAACTGAGGCACTCTCTGGGGGTCCAGTGGTTAAAAATTTGCCTGCCAAAGCAGAGGACCCAGGTCTGATCCCTGGTCCAGGAAGATCCCACGTGCCACGGAACAGCTAAGCCCGTGCACCACAGCTCCTGAAGCCTCTGAGCCCTACAGCCTGTGCTCCAAAACTAGAGAACAGCAACAAAAACCCAACACTGCACACAAATTAAAAAACAAACTTAATAAATAAATAAATACCTAATAAGTGTGCAAACAAGTGAGTCAGGCTGGTGAGTATGGCACAGGTACAAAAACTACGACAGCGGTGGTTACCAAACACTAGCTAAGAGGCTGCAAATGAAAACTCATTTTGGAATAAAGGGACAGCTGTGCTTCAGTCTGCAAATGAGCCTGTAGGACTTCTGCCTGATTCTGCTGAGGTTTAGAAATATTTCAACCCAAAGGAGACTCCTGGAGAATGACAGACACGTTTTCTTTTTGCATAAAATTTTTTTCCCAATATTTATTTCCAGCTTTATTGGATATAACTGACATGTAATATTACCTAAGTTTAAGTGTTAATGTGTAAGTTACTCTTACTGTGTGATCATTTGATACATGTATAGATTGTAAAATGTTTACCACAATAAGGTTAGTTAAAGCTTCCTTTACCCTGTTCCTGAGGCCAAGTTTATACTGTTCCCCACATGAAAGTGAAAAAAAAGTGAAAGTGTTAGTTACTCAGTCATGTGCAACTCTTTGTGACCCCATAGGCTGTAGCTTCTGTCCATGGGATTCTCCAGGCAAGAATACTGGAGTGGGCAGCCATTCCCTTCTCCAGGGGATCTTCCCGACCCAGGGATCGAACCCAAGTCCCTGGCATTTCAGGCAAATTCTTTACCATCTGAGTCACCAGGGAAGCCCACTCCCCACATGAAAGGCCAATAAGTTGAGAGACGAGGTGTGGAGACAAGGAATAACGTCTTCATTTGCAAAGCCAGGAAGATGAGTGACCAGTGTCCGGAAGAACCTTCTTACCTGAGTGAGAACTCAGGAGTCCTTTGACACTAAAAGCAGATGGCGTGTGGCTGATTATCGCAGACTTCTTGGTGCTGGCCAGACCCTGGAAGGGATGTGATCATCCTATGTTCTTACAGCTGGCCAGGCAGGTCTTGTCACAATGTTCCTCCAGGACAACGGTTATTCTCTGTCCTGCATCTTTTAATCTCCATATGAAAGGAAAAGCGTTACACCCTTAAAGGTCAAGCCTGAGAGGCAGAGCCCTGAGAAAGGGCTGCTATGTATATTTCGGACTAGAGGCATCATACTTCTACAAGGTGCAGAGCCAGCAGAGCTAAGCAGCGCAAACAACAGAGCGCCGAGAGCGAGAGGACTGGGTCCAGTGGGCGCCAGGTGTGTTCTCTGTCCCAGCTCCCCTCTGTCAGTGTCTGTTTCACAGGCCTGTAGGAGAAGGGCTGGGGGCCATTCTGGCCACTTCCTCCCAAGCAGCTGTGAAGACGGGGTGATCGTGTAATGCAAATGGTCAACTTGGGGCTGGAAGTATCCTTGAGTCCCAGGCTGGGCACGAACAGTTTGGATCATGGGGATGTGGATACCGTTTTTGTGGCCCAGTCACAACACTTAGACAAGCACTTGAACATACACATAAACTTGGAATAAGGCTGCCCATGATGCTCTGCCTATGAACTTTATATCTTCAAAAAAAAAGAGCATTATTTCCCCTTTGGCCACCCTTGAGATAGCGTTATTAAAGCATTTCCTTTCCAACAGGTGGCTCTCACCAGCGTAGCGAAACCAAAGAGAAGAGCAAGAGTCATCACCAATTATCTGGCAAGAGGCTTGACTCCAAACAGCAGCTCAGTATTGCCTGACTCACCAGGCCAAGCCTGCTCTTCTTCATCCCGTCCAGTCTCTGGAGGAGTCAGTACTACTCAGGTGTGGGGAATCCGTGGCCTTATCCTGGCTGATTTATCAGAGGAGTAAGCGTTCTGCAGCGTCTTGATGGTCCTGTCCACTTAGCAGCAAGTCGATGCCCAGGCCCTTGTTCTCTCCAGGTTTCGAGGAAGACTCGATCCCCAGGCTGGAAAGGGTGCTGTATCATCTTAGTTGGGTAGGTGGATGTATTGGAAGCAAACTCACGAACAGAAGTTCATATAGCACCTAAGTCTTAACATAGTTGGCGACTGCTAGGTCCTTTAAGACCTCTCTACAAATTCTCCTGCCCAGGCAGACACCTGGAACAGCCTACCACACAATATTCCTGAGGGCTTCCTTCTGGGAGCCACTCTAATCCATTGCAGGGCAACTGGCAAGGCCTTGCTCCAAGTTAGTCTCCTGACTTATTTCAGCAGTTGCCTGGAGCCAGCAGGGGGAATCCGTCCATGGCAAGGGCATGAGGAAAGGGGCCTGACAAAATGCAAAGGCGGGATCAGGCCTCAGCTCTCCCCCTCCCCTGGGCTTTTTTGAGCATCTACCCCCCAAACCAGAGCCTGCCTGCTTTAACGTGTTATGCTTTCCACCTACTCTTCTAACATTACAGGGGGGCTGCCCCGAGCACCTTTCTCTAAAGAAAATTAATTTAGAGCTCTAGTTAATGAGTCTCCTGGGCATGAAAGGAGTGTCTCAGCTCAACCCCCTCTGATAGCTTTCTAACTTGCCTGACAGGTCTGTCTGGATTTTTACAACTGTGCATATGATTGTTTGCAGCCTCCCAGTCATGAGAGTTACAAAAAGCTTAAAAATTTCTAGGAATGTAGAGCCTTTTGAGGAATTAAAAATCATTAGAATAAAACTGATTAGGGGTTTCATTGTTGAGCCAATACTTGCTGCCAAGTTTTCATATCTCTTAATGTAACTTTATTTAGTACTTTGAGGGTGATGCAGAGTAAAGAAAAACACTTCAGGGAAAATGAGATTAAGATTCATTAAGGAAGAGAGCCGTAAAATGTTAACAGACCTCTTGGCCAGTTCAGTTCAGTTCAGTTCAGTCGCTCAGTCGTGTCTGACTCTTTGTGACCCCGTGA
>SJYC01128895.1:0-27345 GCA_006408675.1 Madoqua kirkii | reverse complement strand
ATGCTGCAATTCATGGGGTCATAAAGAGTCGGACACGACTGAGTGACTGAACTGAACTGAATGGCTGTATGTGTGTCTGTGTATTCAACATGTCCCTACAGACAGTATTTTTCTTAGTACAGGAAAGTCATTCTTTACCCGACTGCACTGTAATTTTCTTCATTAACCATGAATTATGGATTACCCACTTGGGGTGGCGCTTGGCCGATTTGCACAGACTGCCTTCTAGAGGTGCCCAAGCTGGGAGCGACGTGGGCTGGTCCAGAGTTCTTGGCGCGCCGGTGGGCGGAGGGCGAGGAGTCAGCAGATGGCGAGGACGGGGCTGAGACTCTCAAAGGTATCCCCAGACAAGAGTGAGCCTGAACTCTGGGCAGGGCATTAGCTTTGGGCTGTGCCGTAGAAAATTCGACCCAGAAGAAGGGAGAACTTAGCTTGGAAGGTCCTACCTATTAATAAATCGCCGTGGCAATGCCCGGACACTCCTGTGTGTCGCCCGGGTCCTCACGCCACCTGTGTTCTCCCGCCCAGCAAAAGACTCAACCTGACTCTGTGCCCCACCTGACTTGCACATTCCTCCTGCAGGTCCTCTCTCAGATGCGATCTCCAGTCAGATGTGGTCCAGGGGCCGGGAGCAGGAGGGCCTCAGAGGAAAAGCCCTCATCACGTTCCCCTGGGAACCATCTCCTTGGGCTCCTGCAGGACCATCCACCGGGTGTCTCTGGGTGCCAGCCCTCCTGAGGAACTTCACCATGGTCCAGGAGGCCCACAGGGACCTCGCCCAGCAATTGAGTTGTCTGGGAAAGTAGCCCCAAATGGTGGTGAGGTCCATGGAGGGTAGCTACCTGTTCGAGACCATCAGTCAGTAAATACAGAAAGGGATAGATGAAAAGAATGCTGAAGAAAGCTGTTCAGAGGGTGAGAAGCCCATACAATGAACCTGGTAAATGCAGGGACTGTGGCTGTGCTGGGGGTCCTTTCCAGCCCTTCAGTCTCTCCCGACCCTCTCCCCTTTGGGGAGGTTACATATGTGTTGCAGTGAGATGGCTGCTAATGTGAGGCCACTCTGGGTTTCTGCTGATCCTCAAACCTGTTCAGGGAGGGCTCTCGCCTCTGGCTGGTCAGGATTTTCTTTCTAGCCGGTGAGGCTTCTGGAATCTCCAAACAGCTTGCAGCCCCAGATGCTGATATCTGCCCAGCCTTGTAAAGTCTCCTCCTGTACATGCTAAACTTAGTTTTCTACCAAACATCCAGGGGACCCCAAATAGAATTTTTCAGCTCCTTCTTTGAACACAGCCCATTTTTATGGTGAGAGAAATTATACCTTGGAAACTTGCTAGATTTATGCTATTACTGAATACTTGGATGTAAGATGGTGATGGTTAATAATGCAGACTGAACGTAAACATGTAATCTTCTCTGGTGGCTCAGTGGTAAAGAATCCGCTTGCCAATGCAGGAGAGCTGGGTTTGATCCCTGGGGTAGGAAGATCCCCTGGAGAAAGAAACAACCCATTCGCGTATCCTTGCCTAGGAAATCTCATGGACAGAGGAGCCTGATGGGCTGCAGTCCATGGGGATGCAAAGAATTTGACATGACTGAGCGTGCACACATATCCAGAAAATGAAACAGTTCTCAGCAATAAAAAGAATGAACTACTGCTGCTGCTGCTAAGTCACTTCAGTCGTGTCCGACTCTGTGTGACTCCACAGACAGCAGCCCATTGGGCTCCGCTGTCCCTGGGAGTCTCCAGGCAAGAACAGTGGAATGGGTTGCCATTTCCCTCTCCGATGCATGAAAGTGAAAAGTGAAAGTGAAGTCGCTCAGTCGAGTCTGACTCTTAGCGACCCCATGGCCTGCAGCCCACCAGGCTCCTCCGTCCATGGATTTTCCAGGCAAGAGTACTGGAGTGGGGTGCCATTGCCTTCTCTGAATGAACTAGTAGTATAAGGCTTATTGATGACTCTCGAAACAAGATAGCATCATGATGAACTCATGGGAAAAAAGAGTAAACACTCTGATTCCAATCAAATACAAATGTAGAAAATGCAAGCTAATCTGCTGTAGAGAAAGTAAGCTGATGGTTGCTGAGAGGGTCAGAAAATGCAGGGAGAGCGATTATAAATTCCACGAGGTAGGGCTTCCCTGGTGGTTCAAGGGTCAAGAATCTGCCTCCCAATGCAGGAGACACAGGTTTGATCTCTGGTCTGAGAAGACACCTCATGCCATAGCACAACTAAGCCTGTGCACCACAACTACTAAGCCAGCATTCTAGAGCCGTGAGCCACAGCTACCGAAGCCCACTTGCCTAGATCCTGGGCTCTCCGATAAGAAACACTTCTGCGATGAGAAGTCTGTGCACCACAACTAGAGAGTAGCCCCCACTCTCTGAAACTGAAGAAAGCCCTCCTGTGGCAACAGATCCAGCACAGCCAAAAGTAAAATAAATCTTTTTTAAAAAGTGCATGAGGTGAATGCGTAAGTGACAGGTATCGTGACCGTTTCACAGGCTCATGTGTATGGTAGAACTTCTCAAACTAATTTTCTTTTCAAAACTGTAAATTGTAAACATGCACACTTTCATTCCTATCAATTATATTTTAACAGTCCTTTAAAAGTAGTTCAAAATAGACACCGAAATCTCCCACTCTTCAGAAAATAAGCTTTGGTGACCCTATATTGACTCTATATAACCTCTCCTCCTAGCCAGCTCAGTCTCATGCCCATTGCTGGAAGCAATGAAGGGTGTTTTCACTTGTATCAACACGAATGCTGGCTGGACGGGGCCACAGAATCCATACACCTGGACTATGAGATCTCCCTTCTCTTTATTCTTGTTTTCCTGCCTGCACAGCAATAGTCTTATGGGAATCCAAAATTTTTTAGATTATTTTATCTCAGAGTAACCTCTGTCACACTTTCCATGGATCTGAAGGTTGAAGAATTTCTGTGCACAGTCATCTTGCATAGCCACAGTCACAGAACATCTGTGGACACATTTTAATCTTTTTAAATTTATCTTTAAATGTGATCATTTGCAGCTGTGCTGGGCCTTCAGCGCTGTGCGGTCTCCCCTCTGCTTTGGTGCGCGTGTGCAGGTTTCTCCCTGCAGTGGCTTCCCCTCTTGTGGACCAAGGGCTCTAAGGTGTGGGCTCAGTAGCTGCAGCTCCTGGGCTCTAGAACACAGACAGTAGTTGTTGCACCTGGACTTAGTTGCTCCAAGGCACGTAAGATCTTCCCAGACCAGGGGTCAAGCCGATGTCTCCTGCATTGGCAGCAGATTCTCTACCACTGAGCCACGGAAGCCCTGTGGATAAACTTGTAGAAGCGGTACCCTCCATTTGGGTGGCTGAAGCCTCCTCTGCTCTCTTAGTGTTACCAGTGAATTCTATGTTTCAGGGCAGGTGATTCCTTTGCAGGATCTGGGGGAGATTCCACTCAGTAGCCTGAGCACGATGCGATGTCAACAGAACAAGCAAAACATTCATGGTGCTTCTGGAAGCATTGGAAGTTGTGGCAACTGCTCCCTCCTCTGAGTGACTTTTAAAGTAAATTATTCCATTTTGGCTGTGCCAGGTCTCCCTTGATGCTTGGGCATTTCTCTAGTGGTCGAGAGCAGAGGCTACTCTCTAGCTGCTGGGTGTGAGCTTCTTATTGCAGTGGCTTCTCTTGCTGTGGAGCACGGGCTGTGGAGCACGGGCTCAGCAGCTGCGGCACAGGGTTTAGTTGCCCTGAGGAGGGTGGGCTCTTCCTGGATCAGGAAGCGAACCCGCATTTCCTGCATTGGCCACGGGTTCTTTACCACTGAGCCACCAGTGAAGTCACAGGGTGACTTCTGAACCCACAAAATATTCTGGTATTGAGACCACAAACTAGGACCATGAAGCCCAGACGTGTGTCCTACTGGTTGTGCTTATCCGCTAGAGCAGCTGTAGCAAAGCACCGCGGACTGGGTGGCTTCAACAAAAGAAATTTCTTTTCCCACAAACTTAGAGTCAAGAAATCTGAACTTGTTTCAGCTTCAGTTCCTTCTGAGCCTTTTCTCTTCGGCTGGTAGATAGTGGTCTTCTCCTTAACTTGATTCTGTGCACATCTGTTTCGAGATTTTCAATAACAAAGATCATGCCACTGAACTTGGTAAGAAATTAAATTCTAGTGGAAGCCCTAAAGACTTTATAAAACTGTTACCAAAAGGTCAAGGATTAGTTACATGGGACCCAGTGAACTGATGAATACAGATATAATTTTATGGGTTTGTCTAAAGTATTACTGGCTTTTAATCTGTATTTCCCAGATAAAAGGAAATGTTTACCTTTAAGCTAATAGTGATTTAAAGCAACTTGATAATCTTTTCTCTCTAGCTGATCCCACCAGAATTTGGAACCTTTTAGTGAATCTTCTTATTCTCGTGGCATTATAGTTACTTCCTTGGTGGCTCAGATGCTGAAGAATCCACCTGCAATGCAGAAGACTCAGTTTTGATCCCTGGGTTAGGAAGAGCCCCTGGAGATGGAAATGGCTACCCACTCTACTATTCTTGCCTGGGAAATCCCATGGACAGAGAAGCCTGGTGGTCTACAGTCCATACAAAGAGCACACACCTGTGCATTCTGCTTACAGGGTTCACAGGTAAGTGTCGCCACCTCTTAGCAAGTTCAGGAATCACATGATATTGGTTACCTTGACAAGAGAGGAGTTCCCTCTTCGTGGATCACAGCCTTGTTGTGGTGAAGGGCTTGCATAACTCAACGAAGCTACAAGCCATGCAGTGCAGGGTCACCCAAGACAGAGGGATCGTAGTGAAGAGTTCTGACAAAATCTGGTCAACTGGAGGAGGAAGATTAACCCCCTCCTGCCCCCCCAGGTCGGAAAGTGTCCAATATGCTCCTGGGGAAGAGTGGAGGGTAATTACTAATAGCTCCAGAAAGAATCAAGTGGCTGGGCCAAAGGGGAAAGGATACTCAGCTGTGGGTGTGACTGGCAGTGAAAGTAGAGTCCAATGCTGTAAAGACCGCATCACCAACAGCGCACATGAGTTTTAGCAAACCTAGGCCGATAGGGAAGGACATGGGGTCCTGGCGTGCTGCAGCCCATGGGGTCACAAAGAGTTGGACACAACTTAGCAGCTGAACAACAAACAGAGGAATTCATCCAACTGTTTAGATAGATAACTGACATCAGTCCCTTAGTGTGGCTTCCCTTGCCTTGAGAGGCCTCTTAGAAGTTCAATCTGAGGGACTTCCCAGGCAATCCAGCAATTAAAATGACCCTGGGCTTCCGCTGCAGGTGTGTGGGTTCAATGACTGATGGGAGAACTAAGATTCTGCATGCCCTTTGGCATGGCCAAAGAATTAAAAAAAAAAAAAAAGGCACAGCATATGATATAAAAAGACAAAGAAAATGCAGAATTACATTGGGGGTCAGAGACCCCCAGGCAGTTGCCCAGACTGTTATCCACACAGTGTTGTGATACACTTCCAGATTAAGCCATGGATATCTGGGTGGTGATTCCTGGCTTTTGGAAGGCTCAAGTCAGAAGATATCAGCAGGGACTTTGATGCCTTTCTGGTAACAGTCAAGCCAGCCTGCCCAACCATTACCATCAGGGACCAAATTGACCTTAGTGTTGTCACAGGATTTCAGGCCACACTGTGTGGCATGCGGGGCCTGAGTTTCCCAACCAGGCATCAAACCTGTGACCTCCCAATTGAAAGCATTGAGTCTTAACCAGTGGACTGCCAGGGAAGTCACTGTCACAGGATTTTTTAACATTATACAACACATAATAAATCCTGTTATTCTTATCTTAGCAAAATGTCAGAGCCAGATATTTAGAAGTCCCTAGAGACAAAGCTAGAACAGTTTTGGTTCAGTTTTAAAACAAATTTTATCTTACATGAAACAAATGCTCAATACAGCAAAATTTCTGGGATGCTGGAATATAGTCACTCCAGTCATTTTCACCTGAGAATTCCATGGACAAAGGAGCCTGGTAGGTGACAATCCATGAGGTCAAAAACTGTTGGCCATGACTGAGTGATTACTTAAAGTGACTACATTAGGTGCGAGTTCTTGAATAAATGACACTACCCTCCTTAAGAAAACAGAAAGGACAAACTAAATCCCATGTTTGGCAGCTGTGTGATTATTCCACCATCTCCTCATATATGAAACAAATGCTCAATACAGCAAAATTTCTGGGATGCTGGAATATAGTCACTCCAGTCATTTTCACCTGAGAATTCCATGGACAAAGGAGCCTGGTAGGTGACAATCCATGAGGTCAAAAACTGTTGGCCATGACTGAGTGATTACTTAAAGTGACTACATTAGGTGCGAGTTCTTGAATAAATGACACTACCCTCCTTAAGAAAACAGAAAGGACAAACTAAATCCCATGTTTGGCAGCTGTGTGATTATTCCACCATCTCCTCATATGCTGGGAGTCAGGGCAGCAAACTGACAACAGATTAAACCTCTTTCAACAGGAGTTACCCAAAACACTGGGTAAGTCACAAAACCCATGTCTCTGGAATGCTAGATTTTCATTTTCTCAGCCCCCATTTTCCTGCCTACACAGCAATAGATTTGATCTGATTCATCAAGTCTAGGGACTTCCCTGGAGGTCCAGCAGTTAAGACACTGTGCTTCCACTTCAGGTGTGTGGGTTCAATCCCTGGTGAGAGAACGAAGATCACACGTGTTGCATGGTGTGATTTAAAAAAAAAAAAAAAGTAAGGAAAAAAAAAACTGATTCATTGAGTTTAAGCAAATTCACAGAATGCTTATAGATTGTCATGCAGGTGAACTTGGCCATAGAAGAAACACAGCACTGGAGGTGCTGACAATTTCTAGACCCTCTCATCCTGTATAGCCATAGTGTGGGAATATCTTAGGAGGACCTTTAGCAAGTACATCCCTCTAGGGTGCTGTAATCTCTCCAACTATTTATTATGCATACCCAGTGTTTCTGAACCAATATGGTTCCTGTAGGACATCCAGTTAGTGACACCTGCCTCCCAAATTCTGGACTCAGGCTCCTTGGCAGATACCAGAGACTAATTGCTTCTTACTAATACTTGAGAACATTCTATAGGAACAAGGGACCATCTGGCTTTCTTCATACTTACCAATAAAACTAGCATTGAGGCCACATGTATCTGATGGGGCCCAGAAGTCAGTCCTATAAGGCCTTGATAGCAATGCCAACTGGCCAAAAGTGAACAGCTATTCTTTGCCATCATCTTGGACTCTCTGAAGCACAGAAATCTGAGGGTTCTCATGAAATCTGTTTACCCTTTCACACTGATAGAACACAATTGTGTCCTTAACAGACTCCACACAGTGAACGGAACCCTCAATATTACAGGTAGCTCAGAGTAAGGACTTTATTACTGTACAAAAATGAGCAGGTGTGGGGCTCATGTTTCCAAGGCTAGGGGACTTGGAGACTGTATTTTACAATCCTAATGAGACCAAGACATCCTGAAGGTAAATCTCTGCAGGCTTTCTGGAGAACACATGTGCTGATCCTTTCCATACTGAGCTTCGTAAAATGGTGAAAATAAGGCCCCCTGTGAGCCACTGAGGCCACTCCTGACTCCTCCCAGGGACTGGGGAGACAGCAGAGGTCAGCCTGCCTAAGTCTATAACCGATGCACATTGTGGGACTTCTCCCACTTGCAGGATGCCCTCTACCACCGGCAAAGGCACTTAGTGTAGAATGTGTATCACAGCTCCTGAAAGCAACCCACACATGGGGCGCTCATCGAGAGCCTTCCTGTTGTGGGTGTCCATATGTATGTGGTGTCACTTCTGATTGATGGCTCTCTCACAAAACCCATGCTCAGACATTCACTCCCGGGAGTTGTCAGGGTGAACAAGGAGACAGCATATTCCCTGGACTCTAAAGCCATTGTCCAGCGTGGCCTTCCTGTGCTAATAAGGTTTGTTGTTGTTCAGTCACTCAGTCTTTGAGAACCCATGGACTGCATTGTGCCAGGCTGCTCTGTCCTTCACTATCTCCTAGGATTTGCTCAGATTCATGTCCACTGAGTTCGTGATTTTCCATAGTTTATTGTGATCCACACAGTCAAAGGCTTTGGCATAGTCAGTAAAGCAGAAATAGATGTTTTTCTGGAACTCTCTTGCTTTTTCAATGATCCAGCGGATGTTGGCAATTTGATCTCTGGCTCCTCTGCCTTTTCTAAAACCAGCTTGAACATCTGGAAGCTCACGGTTCACGTATTGCTGAAGCCTGGCTTAGAGAATTTTGAGCATTACTTTACTAGCATGTGAGATGAGTGCAATTGTGCAGTAGTTTGAGCATTCTTTGGCATTTAGGTGGTCTGGTATTCCCATCTCTTGAAGAATTTTCCAAAGTTGATTGTGATCCACACAGTCAAAGGCTTTGGCATAATCAATAAAGCAGAAATAGATGTTTTTCTGGAACTCTCTAGCTTTTTCCACGATCCAGTGGATGTTGGCCATTTGATCTCTGGTTCCTCTGCCTTTTCTAAAACCAGCTTGAACATCTGGAAGCTCACGGTTCACGTATTGCTGAAGCCTGGCTTGGAGAATTTTGAGCATTACTTTACTAGCATGTGAGATGAGTGCAATTGTGCAGTAGTTTGAGCATTCTTTGGCATTGCCTTTCTTTGGGATTGGAATGAAAACTGACCTTTTCCAGTCCTGTGGCCACTGCTGAGTTTTCCAAATTTGCTGGCATATTGAGTGAAGCACGTTCACAGCACCATCTTTCAGGATTTGAAACAGCTCAACTGCAATGCCGTCACCTCCACTAGCTTTGTTCGTAGTGATGCTTTCTAAAGCCCATTTGACTTCACATTCCAGGATGGCTCTAGGTGAGTGATCACACCATTGTGATTATCTTGGTCATGAAGATCTTTTTTGTACAGTTCTTCTGTGCATTCTTGTCACCTCTTCTTAATATCTTCTGCTTCTGTTAGGTCCATACCATTTCTGTCCTTTATCGAGCACATCTTTGCATGAAATGTTCCCTTGGTATCTCTAATTTCATTGAAGAGATCTCTAGTCTCTCCCATTCTGTTGTTTTCCTCTATTTCTTTGCATTGATCCCTGAGGAAGGCTTTTTTATCGCTCCTTGCTATTCTTTGGAACTCTGCATTCAGATGCTTATTTTTTTCCTTTTCTCCATTGCTTTTCACTTCTCTCCTTTTCACAGCTATTTGTCAGGCCTCCCCAGACAGCCATTTTGCTTTTTTGCATTTCTTTTCGACGGGGATGGTCTTGACCCCTGTCTCCTGTACATGTCACGAACCTCCGTCCATAGTTCATCAGGCACTCTATCTATCAGATCGAGGCCCTTAAATCTATTTCTCACTTCCACTGTATAATCATAAGGGATTTGATTTAGGTCAGACCTGAATGGTCTAGTAGTTTTCCCTACTTTCTTCAATTTAAGTCTGAATTTGGTAATAAGGAGTTCATGATCTGAGCCACAGTCGTTCCCAGTCTTGTTTTTGCTTTCTCTATAGAGCTTCTCCATCTTTGGCTGCAAAGAATATAATCAATCTGGTTTCGGTGTTGACCATCTGGTGATGTCCATGTGTAGAGTCTTCTCTTGTGTTGTTGGAAGAGGGTGTTTGCTATGACCAGTGTGTTCTCTTGGCAAAACTCTGTTCATTTTTGCCCTGCTTCATTCTGTACTCCAAGGCCAAATTTGCCTGTTACCCCACGTGTTTCTTGACTTCCTACTTTTGCATCCCAGCCCCCTATAATGGAAAGGACATCTTTTTGGGGTGTTAGTTCTAAAGGTCTTGTAGGTCTTCCCAGAACCATTCAACTTCAGCTTCTTCAGCATTACTGGTTGGGGCATAGCCTTGGACTACTGTGATATTGAATGGTTTGCCTTGGAAATGAACAGAGATCATTCTGTCGTTTTTGAGATTGCATCCAAGTACTGCTTTTTGGAATCTTCTGTTGACTATGATGGCTACTCCATTTCTTCTAAGGGATTCCTGCCCACAGTAGTAGATATAATGTTCATCTGAGTTAAATTCACCCATTCCAGTCCATTTTAGTTCGCTCATTCCTAGAATATCAATGTTCACTCTTGCCGTCTCCTGTTTGATCACTTCCAAATTGATTCATGGACCTAACATTCCAGGTTCCTATGTAATATTGCTCTTTATAGCATCAGACCTTGCTTCTATCACCAGTCACATCCACAACTGGGTATTGTTTTTCCACTATATGAATAAACCACAATGGGTGGATATTTATAAACAAGCCCACAAAACCCCTACCTCTCAATGTAATGGTATTAGGAGGTGGGGCCTTTGAGAGGTAACTAGAATTAAATGAGTCCATGAAGGTGAATTTTTTGTGAATGAGATTAGTGCCCTTAAAAGAGTCTCAGGAGAGCTTTCTTCCCCTCTCTGCCATCCACCATGTGAGGGTACAAGGAGAAGTCAGCTATCTGTAACCCCAAGGAAGGCTCTTCCTGGAACCCACTCATTCTCGCACTTCCTTTTTGGACTTTTGGCCTCCAGAACTGTCTAGAGAACAATCTGGGCTACAGAACCCTCCAAAAGAGAGATAAATGTCTGCTGTTTATAAGCCACCCAGTCTGTGGTATTTTTGTTATAGATGCCTGAACTAAGGCAAGGTTGATGTGAACTGTTTTTGCTTTATTATTGTTTTCCTTGTCTTGTTTCCTTGAAGATCAGATGATGAATGGATGGGAGTAAGATGAATGTTATCAACCACGCAACACTAATTCTCATTTAAAGTTTTGTTGGCTCTAGGCTGACCCAGACAGACATCTCTGTCATCATCGGCCCTTTATCAATTTTATTTATTATATCCATGAAACATGTGTCGATATCACCCAAACAGTACCAAAGACCTGGTCAGAGAATGTATCTCAATATATATCTGCATGTATTGAATAGCTAATGGATTAGGTAGTTTAGAAATTGCACCCAGACTGGCAAATGCAGATGGGCTGGAGCTGTATGAATGTGTAATAAAAATCTAATAAAACATTTGAGCTAACTCACACATCGTGGGCAGATGGGAGGCATTATGTAACACAGGTCATTGCTACAGCAACCTCTAACCCCTTGGCTACTACGCTGGGCCAAGGTTGAGTGTACAGGGCCTCTTTGAGTTTTCTTTCTCTGTCAACATTCAGAGAAATCACTTTTTAATCTCTCTAAAGTGAACTATTAAAAATAGGAAGGCTTTGGCTCACACTCATACAAACGATGCACAAAATACCCCAAATCTGTGAACCAGGACCCTAGGTCTCACTGCTCATATTTGTTTGTTTTTGAAAACATAATATTTCCATGAAAACACTTTGCTTCTCACCAGATGTCTTTCTCCCTGATAAATGCACTAGATGGGAATGTTTGAGGTGGTTCTTCCATGTAGCTTTGGAGAGTAATTTTAGAAGTGGTCAAACAATTGGTTATACAAACCAAAAAAACAGAGTGAGAGATAGGTTTGGAATTTTCAAAAAGGCTATATTCACCAGACCACGTAAATAATATGAAACTAATATTCAGAAATCCTCACTTCAAAGATGTGTGGGTTTGGTGTATATAAATTTTACTGGATTCCAGAGTAACATTAGAATTTCCTCTGTCTACTGACTAATCTTCAACTTGATATTCTAGAGTGACTTTCTCGCCTGGATGAAAGTTATATCTCCTACAGTATTAAATATTCAAGGTACATAAATCTAGAAAGTGGGGGGTATGGGAAAGTAAGGAATCTACTTCTACAGCATCTGAGTGAAAAACTGTCTAAGAGAACTTAGGGAAATGTGTTTTAGAGATAGAACATTTACAAACGCTTTAGGGTTAGCTGTACTTGGATTCAGGCTTCCCAGGTGACTCAGTGGTAAAGCATCCGCCTGCTAGTGCAGAAGACACAGGTTCAGTCTCTGGGCTGGGAAAATCCCTGGGAGAAGGAAATGGCAACCCACTCCAGTATTCTTGCCTGAGAAATCCCATGGATGGGAGAGTCTGGCAGGCTACAGTCCATGGGGTTGCAAAAGAGTTGGACAAGATTTAGTGACTAAACAACAAGATACTTGGGTTCAGCCCTATCATTTTTTTGGCCTTGTGACCTAGGACAAGCTCTTTAACCTTTATTACTCAGTGTTCTCATCTGTAAAATGAAGATAATAAAAGCACCTACCTCCTAAAATTGTTGTGAGATTTAAATTAATTACTGTATATAAAGCACTTACAACAGTGCCTAGTACATCATTAAGTACTCAATAAATGTTAGTAATAATTATCATTGTTGTATTTAAGACAAAGGGAAAAAAATTCAACTAGAAAAATTTTAGTTCAACTATCAGAATCCTGAGCCCGAGCAGTAAGGCCAGTGAAAATTACTGACCTCAAAATGCCATGAGTCAGTTCTTAAAAATTCTCACTAAAAGTTAGGATCGTTTATCACACACTTAGGCTTTGCTCTCTTAGCCTCTTTTGGTCCATCAGTGCCAAAGAACTGCTAAAATGAGGCCTATCACCGGAAAAGGGTATGTATCATCATTCAACATAAAATTCTAGCAACAAGAGCTGTGAAGTGGAACATGGCTATCAAACATCAATTTGAAAGATGCTGTTTCCCAGATCGGCCTACACAGAATTTCGAAGGTGAAATTAGAACTTTATATTGTGATCCATAGTGTTTTTTATTATAAAATCTTTCTTATCTACACAAATTTGTAGAAAATATTGTAATGAACAATGGTATATTCATCTCATCCAGCTTTTTAAAAACAGACAGCCTACTGAGCACACTTGTCAGCAGAAAATACAGAGCATGGGGCACCATGTGGAGCGATTGCAGAAAGCACTATTCTTGGAATGGAATGTGAATGACCCCTATGGGTGATAACACATTACATTCTATGTGAAGGATGTCCCCTGGAATTGAGCAAAACCTGCATGCAATCAAGAACTCCAGTAACCACTTCCTTGGATCACTCAGGAACTCTGTCCAGAATCTGCTGTTGATTAGTCTCAAGCCCATTTTTATACCTTTATTATACATGTATCTCTTACTACTGATTTCTTCTCTTTGTACTTAGTATAAAATTATCATTCTTTATGAATCCTTCTGCAACTTGCTTTTCGTGAAAAAACATTATCCTTCTAAGATACATCCCTATTCATCCATCTAATTCCAGTTCATTCAATTTAACAATTGAATAGGACGATTATATGAATAAACCAGTTTACTTAATTAGACATATGCATTTCAGGGAATGCTCAGGGGTTTCCTTCTTCCTGCTTTTTTAAAATGAGAGCATCAAAAGTTTTCAATAAATGTAAGCTATTTTGCACCTCTTGTCTTGCATTCACTACCTTGGTGAACAATATCTATTCTATGCTCCTTCTGTGTGCTTCCTTTAATTCAGTTATCTTCAAAGGCTTAAAACTATGTTACCTAGACTCAGGAACTTCCCTGATGGTCCTGTGGCTAAGAATCCATCTTCCAGTGCAGGGGATGTGGGTTTGATCGCTGGTCAGGGAACTAAGATCTCACATGCCATGAGCAACTAAGCCTGTGAGGCACAACTAGGGAGCCCGTGTGCTCTTCAGCCTGGGTGCCACAGCTAGACAAAGCCCATGTGCCATAATCAAGACTGAGCACAGCCAAAATAAATAAATAATAATTTTGAAAAATTTACCAGGCTGCCTCATAGCACGAGATCCACGTACGATTAGGTCTGGCCAATCAAAGGCAACCGTGAAAGGTGTTCAGCATGATAGTAAGATAGACTGTATGCCTGCCCTCTCTGCTGCCACTGATAAATGTGGTCATGGAGGTACTGGGTTTTTCCACACAGTGACGGAAGGGGTCCTAATGTCCAGTTACTCATGAGGTTTGAGAGGCAGGGTGTCGTGCGTCCGTTTTGTCAGTGTGAATCACGGCAGCTCTGCTGTGGGTCTGGAACTGGCAGTGGCAGCAGCTGCTTCCTGATGACGTGATCATCTTCTGATTGACTGCGGCAGCTTCTTGCTCAGCGGGTTGGATGGTTTGTGTTTTGGCTAAGTCATCTGTTCTCTACTGGAGCTTTGGATGTCATACCTGAAAGTTCAACCAAGGGTCTATTTTTTCATCCTACTAATGATTTTACTCAATACTCTATCATCAGAGGTGGATTTATGTGTTTTTTATAAAAACTGCAGAAGTAAGATATTTTAACTAATATAAACTAAGGCTACCGTTTCTTTCCACTCAAACTTCCCCTCAGTTACACTTGCTTTCAGTGTTGATGGAGTGGCCTTAGGCATTTTGGAGTCTAATTAAGAAAAAATTGAGTTAGGTATAAATTTAGATTAGCAGGCACAGTTTTGTGTTTATGATGTCTCCTAATGCCCAGTGTGTGATCTCATCTGGCTTTGTGATATGAGAAGACAGATCCAAAGATCATGCTGCAGTCTGAACATGCCTGTACGTTCCATTGAGTGGCAGAGTTTAAAATTTGACAGAGCCAGAGGCCAATCTGTAGAAAACTTTCAAATTTTGTAGTTCATATAAAAAAATGAGATATTTGACAGTGGTTTTCTCAGTGTTCTAAACAATTTGGCAATAGTTCTAAAACTTTACATGGCATTATCAATAATGAGTTGTAAAGATGAAAGGAATTTTCTAAACTATCAATAAAACAAAACTCCAGTTACAACAAAAAGACTAAAATATCTTATTCTCTTTATAAAGTGATCCTACAAAATTACTATCGAATAGAGCACTATTTACAATAACCAAGACAGTTTATCTTATAAAGCTTAAAACTATGTTACCCAGGCATAACCAAGACACAGAAAATAACCCAAGGGCCTATCAACAGATGATTGGCTTAAGAAGATGTGTTATCCATATACAATGGAATATTACTCAGCCTTAAAAAAGAATGAAATATTGCCATTTAGAGCAACATGGATGGACCTGAGAATATTATAATTAGTAAAGGAAGTCAGATAGAAAAAGACAAATATTGTATATCACTCATATGTAGAATCTAAAAATAATACAAATGAATCTACATACAAAATAGAAACAGACTCACAGACATGGAAAACAAACTTATGGTTGTGAAAGTGAAAGTGTTAGTCACTCAGTCGTGTCCAGCTCTTTGCAACTCCATGGACTGTAGCCACCCAGCCTCTTCTGTCCATGGAATTGTCCAGGGGAGAATACTAGAGTGAATACAGAAGAGAATACTGATTCTCTTCTCCAGAGGAGAAAGGGAAAGGATAAGTTAGGAGTATGAGATTAACAGATACAAACTACTGTACATAAAATATATAAGCAACAGCACTATACAGGGAACTATATTCAATTAGCTTATTATCATCTATAATGGAAAATCATCTGAAGAAACATACTCATAACTGAATCACTTTGCTGTACACCTGAAACTAACACAAAATTGTATGTCAACTATACGGCAATAAAAACAAACTCATTAAATTTCAAAAAGTAAAACAAACGAATAAATATCTAGAGAATTATGAGAATGGATTCTGAGAGTGATGGCTGAGGCTGAATATACATACATTCACGGAGAAGGTAATGGCACCCCACTCCAG
This sequence comes from Madoqua kirkii, assembly GCA_006408675.1. NCBI lineage: Eukaryota > Metazoa > Chordata > Mammalia > Artiodactyla > Bovidae > Madoqua > Madoqua kirkii. Next base: position 11,743 of record SJYC01128895.1, on the reverse strand, counting down.
TACTCTTGCCTGGAAAATCCCATGAGGGAGGGGCCTGGTGGGCTGCAGTCCATAGGGTCGCTAAGAGTCGGACACGACTGAGCGACTTCACTTTCACTTTTCACTTTCCTGCATTGGAGAAGGAAATGGCAACCCACTCCAGTGTTCTTGCCTGGAGAATCCCAGGGATGGGGGAGCCTGGTGGGCTGCCGTCTATGAGTCGGACACATACGTGCATTCACCAGAGACTCCAGATTCAGTGCTCTCATCCTCAGAGCTGGAAGTAGTCTGAAGTGCTCACTTACCTAGTTAACTGAAACTGAGCTCAACAGTGGCCTACACTAAATAAAGCTAGTTACTAGAAATTCCTTGATGTGCTGCTGCTGCTGCTACTGCTGCTAAGTCATTTCAGTCGTGTCCGACTCTGTGTGACCCCATAGACGGTGGCCCACCAGGCTCCCCCGTCCCTGGGATTCTCCAGGCAAGTACACTGGAGTGGGTTGCCATTTCCTTCTCCAATGCATGCAGTCCTTGATATGAGGTAGAGGAAAGTTTTCAGAGACTTTGGGAGGTAGGAAAGTCAGAGAAAGCTTAACGTGCCTGCCTGACTTACTCATTCATAGCTGTGGGCCTTGAAAGTGCGCAGAGGTCCTCTCTTTACCAAAACATTGGAAATCATCACAGCCTCAATTTTTACAGGTTGGGGATCAAGGCAGTGATATTTCTTTAGAAATAGACATTGACAGTGACAGTGAAGTCACTCAGTCGTGTCTGACTCTTTGTGACCCCATGAACTGCAGCCTCCCAGTCTCCTCCGTCCATGGGATTTTCCAGGCAAGAGGACTGGAGTGGGTTGCCATTTCCTTCTCAGGAGATCTTCCCAACCCAAGGATTGAACTCAGGTCTCTCTCACTGTAGACAGGCGCTTTACCATCTGAGCCACTCAGAAATAGAACCCGAGTTAAATAAGGACAAAGGGTAGCAAAGACCATGTAGCAGCAAGTAACAACTAGAGATAAAGGAATAGACTCATTAGATAGAAAGCAAGGGTTTGATGACAGAACAGTTTGCTCTGTTCTCCATACCACTCAACAAAGTCCCAAAGCCTCTTTGACTGATAAATGGAGGTCTGGCTTGAATCAAAATGATAGAGAACCAAGGATGCTGGCCCAGTTCCAAGATCTGAGAACCAGAGTCCCATGAATGAGGAAGCCAGGATCACCTGAAGAAGAAAGCTGAGAGCTGAGACACGGCCATAAGCCATACTATAAATGCCAGCTAGGCTGCCCCCAAAGACCTGTTGATATTTACTATCGTAATTGTGCCCTGGGAAAAAGGAACTATCTAGATCTTTATCTAAAGACTTAATTGGGCTCTGACTCTAAGTAAATGCTAATCCCTGAGGTCCAGTATTGCTCCTGCGGTCAACTATTAAGAAGGGGGACTTACTGTGGTCAAGTGATACAGGGAATTTTGATCCAAGTTGATCTCACACTGAGCCCAGTGTGTTCTTGAACACATCTTGTGGTTCATACCTGTATGCAGACTTGAAAAAAAAAAAAGAAAAAAAACTAAAAGAATCCTCACATAGCTTTCTGACTTCTGGAGTTATGGCTATTACATATGGAGAAAAAAGTGTAAGTGTTAGTCACTAAGTCATGTCTGTCTCTTTGCGATCCCATGGACTGCAGCCTGTCAGACTCTTCTGCCCATGGAATTCTCCAGGCAAAAATACTGGAGTGGGTAGTCATTTCCTTCTCCAGGAGATCTTCCTGGCCCAGGGACTGAACCCAGGCCTCCTGCATTGCAGGTGGATTTTTTAACCATCTGAGCCACCAGGGAAGCCCATTATATATGGCAGAAAAGCCAAATGGAAACTTCCAGAACTACCAGTCCTTTCCATAATAGCAAACCAAAGGTAATACATCTCTAAGAAGAATCACGGAAATTAGTGATTATGTATAATTAATTCACATTCTGCCAGTCAGACGAACTCAAGATTTCGGACACAAAAGGGACTCGGTATTCTCTGCTGGCAAGCATGATCATGCCACGTGTGCTGGCCGCATCCCAGGGGCCAGTCATGAGCTTCGCGGGTGTCAAGAGCCGGGGCAAGCAAGGTATCTGTTCTGTTGGGTGGATCACAGCAGACATGGCATTGATCTGGGTCCAGCAGAAATAGCAGTAACTTTCTGACTGTGATGATTTCCTGAGTATGACAGGGACAACTTACTGACTCTGACAGCAGCGGCAAGATTCTGGAGCCAGAGGTGTCTTGACCATGGATGAGGGGCAGCTCCTTTGCTGGCCCAGTTCCTTGATTTGGAGGAGTCATTTCTGAAGGCCCAGCCTAGAGTTTTTAGCCTTCTTGAAAATTCTAAATCCATTAAATAACTTTTAATAAATGCCTGTCTGCTTTATAGTTAGAATAGATTCTGTTCCTTGAAAATGAACCTTGATTGATACAGAGCACACACATGTCAGTTTCTCCACAGTATATACCCAGGAGTCTGCTGAGTCATGGCATATACAGTCAGCCCTCCATATCCATGGGTTCCACATCTGTGGATTCAAATAATCACAGATTGAAAATATCATTCCTCCATTCCAGAAAGTTCCAAAAAGCAAAAGTTGAATTTGTCACACACCAGCAACTACTTACATAGCTCTAGCTCTGTATTAACAACTATTTACACTGCCTTGGGTATTACAAGTAATCTAGAGGTGATTTAAAGTATACAGGAGGATGTGCAAAGGTTTGGTGCAAATGCTATGTCATTTTATATAAGGGACTTGAGAGTCCACAGATTTTGGTACCCGATGGGTCCTAGAACTAGTCTCCGCATAACTGAGGGACAACTGTATACATTTTAAACTGTACTAGATATTACCTGAGGAGAAGGCAATGGCATCCCACTCCAGTACTCTTGCCTGGCAAATCCCATAGACGGAGGAGCCTGGTAGGCCACAGTCCACAGGGTTGCTAGGAGTCGGACACGACTGAGCGACTTCACTTTCATTTTTCACTTTCTGGAGTCGCACAGAGTCAGACATGACTGAAGCGACTTAGCAGCAGCAGCAGATATTACCTGGAGAAGGACATGGCGACCCACTCCAGTACTCTTGCCTGGAAAATCCCATGGATGGAGGGGCCTCGTAGGCTACAGTCCATGGGGTCGTGAAGAGTCGGACACGAGTGAGAGACTTCACTTTCACTTTTCACTTTCATCCACTGGAGAAGGAAATGGCAACCCACTCCAGTATTCTTGCCTGGAGAATCTCAGGGACAGGGGAGCCTGGTGGGCTGCTGTCTATAGGGTTGCACAGAGTTGGACACAACTGAAGTGACTTAGCAGCAGCAGTAGATATTACCAGTTTGAACTGTATAAGGTTGTCCCTCAGTTCTGGAGAAAGAAATTACTGGACTTTCGAGGTGGCGCTAGTTAAAGAACCCACCTGCCCATGCAGGAGACACAGGAGATCCCTGGGTCGAGCAGATCCCTTGGAAGAGGGCATGGCAACCCACTCCAGTATTCTTGCCTGGAGAATCCCATGGACAGAAGAGTCTGGTGGACTATAGTCCATAGGAACAAATTCAGTGAATTTGCTCATTTTTGTGTTGAATTGCTTATTTCTTTATTGATTTATGTGAGTTTTTATATAATAAGGCTACTAAATCTTGGCTATGGCAAATACCTTCTATCTAGTGGCATGCCTTTTCATTTTACTGACGTCATTTTTGCTAGACAACAAATTTTCACATGAAATGTATTAAGCTTTTCCTTCACTGTTCACGCTTCTTTGTCTTATCTAAGAAATCTTTTTTTACATGTCATAAAGATATTTTTCTATGTGTTCTTTTAATGTCTTGAACTTTTTAATTCTTACCTCTGTGACTGGTCTGGAATTTACTTTTGTAGATCTAAGAGACAGAAATGTGATTTTATGTCTTGCATGTGGATAACTGACTATTCTGGAACTGTCTGCTAAGTGGTTCATTCTTCCTGCACTAATTGTTACGCTGCTGCTGCTGCTAAGTCGCTTCAGTTGTGTCCAACTCTGTGCGACCCCATAGATGGCAGCCCACTAGGCTCCCTCGTCCCTGGGATTCTCCAGGCAAGAACACTGGAGTGGGTTGTCATTTCCTTCTCCAATGCATGAAAGTGAAAAGTGAAAGGAAAGTTGCTCAGTCGTGTCCGACTCTTCGCGACTCGATGGACCGCAGCCTACCAGGCTCCTCTGTCCATGGGATTTTCCAAGCAAGAGTACTGGAGTGGGGTGCCATCGCCTTCTCCAAATTGTTACACTGCTTCTGTCCTATTCCAGGATTCTATATACTCACAGGACTCTTTCTGGGCCCTCTAGCTTTTATTGCTTACTTTTCTGTATTTGCAGCAGCAATACATTGTCTTAATTTTTATAAGCCTTGTAATCTGGTAGGGTAAGATTCACAGGATGTTCTTAAAAATTGTTTTGGCTCCTCTAATACACGAGAAGCTATAGTTGTTGACTACAGAAATGAGAGAAATTATAAAGTATCACATGACTGACTATTTAAAAAATAAAATGCTGTCTTTTAGATTCTGTCAATATGTTTTCCCCTGACTAAATTTATTATATTAAGTTTTCAACCTTCACCTTAAATAACTTTCATTCATACTGATTAACAAGCAATAATTACACATCATTCATCAAGTAGATCAGAGGATACTGAAAGTCATTTTTTTAAACTTAGTTTTTTACAACCATACCATTCTACCTCCAATAAAAATCCATATTACAAAATGACACTTTCAATCTGTTTATCTCTGAGTATACTAATTTCCTTCAGTCCTGAAAGATGTATGTGCACTTGTCTATAACATTTATCTTTTGATTTGCTTTACCTCCAAGGAAACTATTGTAAAAGTCTGTTTCTCATTTAAATTGAAGAATGATCCCTCTTCATACAAAGCCCTCCATAGAAGAACTTCCCTATCAGTCCAGTGCTTGAGATTCCATGATTCTCCTACAGGGGCTTGGGTTTAATCCCTGGTCAGGCAACCAAGATCCTGTATGCCAAGTGGTCAAAAAGCTTAAAAAGTTAAAAATAAGTAAATAAATTGGGTCAGGATATTTTTTAAAAAACTATTAAGACAACAACAACCACAAAGCATTCCACAGAACTGACTCAATTAACGCTCATAACATCCATATGAGGATGGATCACATCTGAGTTTATGTTACACAGCTTCACAGTGGGGTTTGTCACCAGAAAGACTAAGAGATAACACTCAGGCCCAATTACCAGCCTTTTTCAGAAGTAGTGGGTGGAGCAGGGCTGGGAATTAAGGCCCTGTAAAAACTCTTGAATGAAGAGATTTGATGAGCTTCTGGGTTGGCAAAACTCAACCCGCAGGGACAGACGCTCTTGAACTCAGGACCCTTTCAGTCTTCGCCAGCGGACCCCTTCATCCGGTCATGCCTCTGTTTCTTTTGTAATAAAATGGGGCATGCACGTGTGCTAAGTTGCTTTAGTCATTTCCAACCCTGGCAACCCTGTGGATTGTAGCCCACCAGGCTAATTCTGTCCATGGGATTTTCCAGGGAAGAATACTGGAGTGGATTGTCATTTCCTTCTCCAGGGGATCTTCCTGACCCAGGGATAAAACCGGTGTCTCTTAAGTCTCCTGCATTGGCAGACTGGTTCTTTTCCACTAGCACCACCTGGAAAACCCAAGTATATGTTTACTAGAGTTTTGTGAGCCATTGTAACATATCATTAAGCCTGAGGAGGGGATCACGGAAACCTCAGATTTGTAGCCACATCAGACAAAAGTTGTAGGACCCACCAGCTGTGACTGGATGTCTGAAATAGAGATGGTCTAGCTGGACTGAGCCCTTAACCTGTGAAGTTTGTGCATACTCTGGGCAGAGTCATAACTGAGTTAAGTTGTGGGACATTCAGATTTCACCTGAAAATTGAGTTGCATTGCTTTTTGTTTTAATGTTTTTAAGTATTTATTTTTATTATTTATTTGGCTATGCCGAATCTCAGTTGTGTCATGTGAGAGCTTTAGCTGCAGCATGAGAACTCTTAGCTGCATCATGTGGGATCTAGTTCCCTGAGCAGGGATTGAACCCCAGGCCCCCCAGTTGGGAGCATGGAGTCTTTGCCCCTCAACCACCAGGGAAGTCCCTGAGTTGTACTGTTATGGGGAGAAAAATCCCACACATCAAAAGTGATCTATTTTGACATAGAGAACAGACTTATAGATACAAGGTGGGTGGGGTGGGGGTTGGTGGAGGAAGGGCAGGGTGAGATGTATGGAGAGAATAATATGGAAACTTACATTCAGTTCAGTTCAGTCACTCCGTTGTGTCCGACTCTTTGCGACCCCATGAATCATAGCACGCCAGGCCTCCCTGTCCATCACCAACTCCTGGAGTTCACTCAAACTCACATCCATTGAGTCCATGATGCCATCCAGCCATCTCATTCTCGGTCGTCCCTTTTTCCTCCTGCCCCAAATCCCTCCCAGCATCAGAGTAAGTTAAATAAGCAGGGTGACAATATACAGCCTTGACGTACTCCTTTTCCTATTTGGAACTAGTCTGTTGTTCCATGTCCAGTTCTAACTGTTGCTTCCTAGCCTGCATACAGATTTCTCAAGAGGCAGGTTAGGTGGTCTGGTATTCTCATCTCTTTCAGAATTTTCCACAGTTTATTGTGATCCACACAGTCACCATATGTAAAATAGATAGCCAATGGAAATTTGCTGTGTGATTCAGAGAACTCAAACGGGGAGTCTGTAACAACCTAGAGGGGTGAGATGGGGAGGGACATGGGAGGGAGGTTCAAGAGAGAGGGGACATATGTATCTCTGTGGCTGACTCATGCTGATATTTGGCAGAAAACAATAAAATTCTGTAAAGCAATTACCCTTCAATTAAGATAAATAAATAAAATCAGATTGAAAAGTGATCTGTTTGAGATGGGAGAGGAGCAGTGATTTCCCAGAAGTAGGTGCTACTATTTCATGTCCATTATTCAGAAGAGGAAAAGAAGACACAGATCTTACACAACAGGGCCAGGCCCTCCCTGCTAATAAGTCCCACAACCAAAGCTTGAATCTAGGCAATGTGGTCTCATCACTTTCTCTTGTAAACAGGATAGCCCTACTGCCTCTCATTAAGCTAATGATCATAGGGATTTATATTGATAGTGACAACCAAAGGTAAGTACTTACAAAGGAGAAGGGCAAGAGCTATAAAGGAGAAGGAAATGGCAACCCACTCCAGTATTCTTGCCTGGAAAATTCCATGGACAGAGGAGCCTGGCAGGCTACAGTCCATGGGGTTGCAAAAAATTGGGCACAACTTAGCGACTAAACCACCACCACAAAGGGCTATAAGAATACTTAACAAAAGGACGCGACCTAATCTGGAGGGAATGGACAGGTAGTTAGAAAAGGTTACACTGAAGAGAAATATTTAAACTGAAACCTGAAAGATGAGTAGGGTTTAGTTCCATGAAAGTCTTTTTTTTTCCCTTCTTTTTTGAAAAGAGTGTGGGATTAGTGGGAAGAACCTTCTAGGAAAAGGGTAAATGCAAGAGTACAGTGGTGCCTTTGAGGAAGCCACTGCAGCTGGAACTCAGACAGAGGCAGAGTGTGGTGTGAGCTGAGCGGGGGGCCTGGTAGCCCAGGTCAGCCTGGACATGGGGGCCCCACGAAGGGATTTGGACTTGATCCTTCACCTCCACAGGGTTTTAAGCCAGGAGTGACATGAACAATTTGTGGTTTTTAAAAGGGGTGTTGAATACAGCCAAGTAGGCACAATACTAAAATTTCATTAAGAAAGGAAAATTTTTAGTGAAAATTGCCCTAAATAATTACCTTTATTAAAAATTTCCTGAGAGGCTACAAATGTATCATCAAGATTTACCTTTCACATGGAATCAAAATAACAGAATAAAGAGCACAGCCTTAAAAGAATTCATATCAGACTTTCATCCCATCTATTCAAATCTCTCACTGCATGATTCAAGGCAAGTTATGCCCCTGTTAGGGGTCTCAGTTTCCTCATTGGTGAAATGGGAATAGTATTTACTTGTAGGCTTTGGTTAATACCATTTCTCTACCAACAGCAGCCCTCTAAGACTCGAGAAATTTAGTTAAATTTGGTCAACTCTTCAGCCTGTGGCCATTAAAATCCCTTTCTATAACTTCCTATAATGTCCCATGGCCATAGTTATCTCTACTTTGATATTTCTACCCCCATCAGACAACTTCAGAATATCAATCTGGAGCGAAGCCCCAGTCCCTTGCAGGTTCACCAAGTTTTCTGACCGTGACATTGCATCAGTTTCACAAATGTATTCAAGATTTAGAGGGAAGGGCTAATAGACCACACTGAGCCACAGGGTTTCCCACCTCACTGGTTCCACCTCCTGTCTGCCTCTTTTCTTTGTCTCTTTTTTCCTCCGGTTCAACAATGACCTAAAAAACCATCCCTCTACTTGTTCAGAGGAGTTCTGTCCCACCTTGCCAGTCACTTGAGTATTATTCTAGAAAGACAGATTCTTAAGAGAATTTCTGGTAAATGACATTTTTTTCATGAACTACATGAAATTTTAAAATGACTAAGTATTGATGGTGGGCTTCCCTAGTGGGTCAGATGGTAAAAAAATCTTCCTGCAATGCAGGAGACCTGGGTTGGGAAGATCCTTTGGAGAAGAGAATGGCTACCCATTCTAGTATTCTTGCCTGGAGAATTCCATTGACAGAGTGTCATAAAGTCAAACATGACTGAGTGCCTTCAAACAAGCTTACTTTACATAGATGGTAGCTGCTGTTATCAATATCTTTATTATGATTATTCATTGGTGCAGATATTCTGTTTCTTAATATATAAAAAAAACATGCCTTTAACTCTTTATTTAGGCTCTGGAACCATCAGAGTCTCTCTGATCTAGGATGACTGCATTAGTTAGCTTCTTTGCTTAAACAAGGAACCTCAGGAATTCCTTGGTGGTCCAGTGGTTAGGACTCTGTGCTTCCATTCCAGGGGGCACAGGGTTCGATCCCTGGTTGGGGAACTAAGATTCCACAAGCTATGCAACTCAACAGAAAGGAAAAAAAAAGAAAAAGGGAAGAAACTCAATTGATAATGGCTTTCAAAACAATGGCTTGTTTTTTCAGTGGCATTCATGGGGACTCCAGGTCCACTGCAGCTGTGTTTTTGGCAGAGGGAAGGCAATGGCCCTGCGCCATGTGTCTTCACATTCTGGAACCCAGATTAAAGAGGCAGCCCCTTACATCAGAAATGCCAGTCTCACAGCAGAAGGGAAAGAAGTTCAGAATAAAACACACAATGGCTCTCAAGCCTTCTGCCCAAACATGACGTATAGGATGCTCACTCACATCCTATTGGCTGAAAAATTCCCATTGCTAAGCTCAGTGTCAATGAGATAAAGTGGAGACTGAACACACAAGTGGATAATGGCCAGACCTACCCAATAAAACCCTGACCTCCAACCTCGGCAGCAACCAGCCCAGGAAGCCAAACCACAACATCTGTAGCAATCAGCTCCACATGGTCAGCGTTTGGTCAATGATTGCCAGATATTTTTGCCCCTGCTTCCAACTCAGGATTGACCAGAGGAGCCAAATATCCTCCCAAACCAATCGCACAACATTCCCCATTTCCAGCGAGCCTGCCTCCAGGGTCTCCGTGCCAACAACCTCAATCAGTATACCTGAAGCCTTCCTTTTCTTTCACTGTAAAATAGCTCTCCTGCTCCCCTGCCTGCCTTTGACTCACTGCCAAAGGCAAGTGATGGAGGCTGACTGCCTTGCTATGTAGCAGCCTCTGAATAAATAGCCTCTGTTTGTTCTCCTTTGGGTGGTCTTTGCTTGTTTCCACAAAGTACACCCCTCCTATGGTGGCAGGGAGGACGGGGAGGGTTCCTGCAAATCACATGGCAATGAGTGGGGATGAATGAATCATCCTCTTTAAGGAAAAGTGAGAGTAACTAGAGAGGGGACAATGGCACAGTCTACCTTAGTCCACCCCCTGGATCATGGAGAGTTGCTCTCGTCCTCCACACATGTGTGCGATTCCATCCAATCACACTCAAAAGTCCAGGCTCTCCTAATTGTCTCTATTCCAAAGCCTCTTGATGAAAGTGGAGAGTGAAAAAGTTGGCTTAAAGCTCAACATTCAGAAAATGAAGATCATGGCAGCTGGTCCCACCACTTCATGGGAAATAGATGTGGAAACAGTGTCAGACTTTATTTTTTGGGGCTCCAAAATCACTGCAGATGGTGATTGCAGCCATGAAATTAAAAGACGCTTACTCCTTGGAAGAAAAGTTATGACCAACCTAGATAGCATATTCAAAAGCAGAGATATTACTTTGCCAACAAAGGTCCGTCTAGTCAAGGCTATAGTTTTTCCTGTGGTCATGTATGGATGTGAGAGTTGGACTATGAAGAAGGCTGAGCACCGAAGAATTGATGCTTTTGAACTGTGGTGTTGGAGGACTCTTGAGAGTCCCTTGGACTGCAAGGAGATCCAACCAGTCCATTCTGAAGGAGACCAACTCTGGGATTTCTTTGGAAGGAATGATGCTAAAGCTGAAACTCCAGTACTTTGGCCACCTCATTCGAAGAGCTGACTCATTGCAAAAGACTTTGATGCTGGGAGGGATTGGGGGCAGGAGGAGAAGGGGACGACCGAGGATGAGATGGCTGGATGGCATCACTGACTTGATGAAGGCGAGTCTGAGTGAACTCCAGGAGTTGGTGATGGACAGGGAGGCTTGGCGTGCTGTGATTCATGGGGTCGCAAAGAGTCAGACATGACTGAGTAACAGAACTGAACTGAGTCTCTCTTCAGAGATATGGACTAAACCACAAGTTACAAACACAAGACATAGTAGTATCTCAGAAATATGATAACAGTAAGAAACGCCCTTCAGGAAGAAAGGGAGATATGTATTGGTCACTTACCAATAACAATGCTAACCTCTGGGGCAAAATGTTGCAAAGGCCTCCTTGTCAGTGGAGAGTAAGTGCTGCTGGACCCAGCACTAGTTCTGCTTCCTGCAAGTCATTCTCAGGTCCGCGTTCTCCATGGCTTTTGCCTCTGCCCTCCCAGAGGAGCTTCTTTTGTTATTATCCTCCCTGACCTCATCCAGAGGCCACTGGACAGTATCCCCTCCTTTGTGGCTGAGCACTGCTAAGGACACTTGCTAAAACGGTGAAGAAGACTTTATTCAGGACCACTTTGATTGTTGCTGAGACTCCTGATGTTGAGACTCCTGAAATAGGGGCGAGAAATTAGGCTCGGCTTGCAGATAGCAAGCACAAGTAGGGATTTACAGTCAGTAAGCAGAATGAGGGGGTCAGCGGGTGGAAAATTGCTAACAGGAAGACATCAAGGCGAGAGGTACTTGCGAAAACAAGGTAACAGAGTTCTTGCTGAAGGCAAGCCAGAGTGATCAGATATCAAGGGTGGGAGATAAGTGATTGTCTGACCCAGCTATTGAGGGTGATTCCCCTCAAAAATGGGAGAAATTCTCACTAGAGTGGAGGTGGGAAGGGGAACTAGTCAAAAAGAGGGCTCCTGAGGGTCTTTGGCAGCATCCTTCTCAGCCTGCTTTCTGCCTGTAGATATTTAGGGACCCAAAGGTTTGCTTTTATGTCTTGAACAGTCTTATTTTTCTTCTAATTGAAGCTGGTAGCTCTTTTGACGATCTCTTTCTCTCTCTCTCTCTCTC
>SJYC01128894.1:0-12969 GCA_006408675.1 Madoqua kirkii | reverse complement strand
TACATATATACATACACACACACACATACAACATATGGGATTTACATCTTTTTTCAAAATGAACTGCTTTGTTACAAATTGACTAATCTTTTCCTTTATTTTAACAGTAGGGTCAGAAGACTTTAAGGCATTTTGAATTTACATTTTTGTAAGACAAATTCTAATTTTTTTTCTTTTACATGCACTTGTGACCACATGTAAAATAACAACAACATGATACAAATTCTTCATGAGAAAGGGTCAAAACACTTAAATAATATATTCTTACCGGTAATTTGAGCATGAAATCTTCCTGACTAAATCGAAATCCAATGTCTGTGAAAGTTCGTTGGAGAAAACTGGTGGGACGAAGGACCAAAACCAAGTGCAAGTTTCCAGGGAATAAAGACTATAGGGAAAAACAGCACAGGAAAAAAATTTTAAAAATTGTCAAACATGCACTCAAGTGAGCACATGGCAAAAAATATATAATCAAAGAAAATAAATTCTAAAGTCATAAAAACTACTGAAAAGATAAAACTTAAAAAATGGATGCTGATAACATCTTGAAACACAAAAATAGAAATGAAATGAATGTAAGGTCATCAGGTCAGTTCCTTGCAGTGCTTGTGGCCTGAAATTTTCTCACACTGAAGTCAGTCCCACGTTATGAAGAATTATATGCTTAAGCTTCATTTTAAACGTGATTGTTTTTGTACTCAAATTGTTTTTAATCCTTGCAAAACAGAATCAAGAGGCAGGTTTCTAGGATAGCCCTAAAAGCCTAAAGGGAGCTGAAATACTGAATACCTGCAGTAAACAATGGAAGAAAACTATTTTGTGGACTTGTATTTTTATTTTATCCAAGAGACATTCACCAAATATCTTCTATGTGTTTCCTCCACGTATTTAAATGAATGATTATCAGGCACTGTTAGCATTCAGTGTACACCAGTTAATAACATACAGTCCCTACCCAGCTTGCAAGAAAATGACAGTCTAGAGTCCATTAGCATCATTTACTCTATAGCATGATAAGTTGATAAATAAAACAAGGGAATTAGAATAATATACAACAAGAAGGTGTAGCACAGAGCATCCTAGACCTAGGAATGTCAAAAAGGACTTGCCTAAAGAGGAATAAAGTAGATCAGGCTGCTTTTCTGGTGTATCCATGTTTCCCAACTTCTTAGAATACTGGCATATAGTAGGTGGTCAAGAAGTAACTGTTAAATGAAAGAGTGCAAAAGAAAAGGAGGACCCTATGCAAAATTCACAAGGGCTGGAATAATATGGCCTGATATAAGTAATAAAGTACCACATTCAAATGCTTACTGTATGCCAAGTATTTTGCTAACATTATAACAGTTCCTCTTCATAACAATCCTGCTTTTACAAATAAAGAAAGTGAGGCTCAGAGAGTTTAAGTATAACTTGGCTCAACTAGTGAAGTCTGAATTGGTACCCAAGTCTGTTTACATCAAGGGGTCCCAGTCAGGAAAGCTAGAGGAAGATGCTGCTGGTGGGTGGAGAGATATAGTCATGGGAGATGGTGCTAGAAAGATGAGCAGGATCCAGAGCAGGAAAGACCTTGGGTCTTTTCCTGGATGCAAGGGGAGACTCTTAAGGGTTTTTAAGTAGCACAGCAACATAATTAGATTTGCATTTTAGGAGGATCATTTTGGCTTTGGGAATGAACTGGATATGGACAAGAATGGAAGCAAACAGATGAGTCTGCATGCTGGAACAGTCATCCAAGCGAGGGATGATGAGTTTCTGAACTACAGCAACAACAACAGGGATAAGGGTAGAATTTAGGAGGTATAATGTGCAAAGTATGATAACTGGATATGTCTGATGAGAAAAGAATGACTGTAACAGTCAATTTCCAGATTTCTGGCTTGAGTAATTAACTGGGTGAATGGTATAACCCTCATTGACATGGGAACACAAGAGGAGCAGGCTTTCAGGAGGGGGATAAGATACTGATTCTTATTCCTGGACCTATTGGGTTGGAAGGGTCAGCAGGACAACCAGATGATATCCATCAGACAAATGGATGTACAAGGGAGGAGGGAAAGAAGCCTAGACTGGGAATATAGAGTTGGGAGTCATCAGACTCAAAAGAGCAGATTGAAGCATAATAAAGCAAAATATGCTCAAAATGCTTTAAATCTTTCAGGAATGCTGAAATATTAATAATTGAGCAAAACTATAAAAGAAAAATTAATAAGATACTGTGGGGGCAGGTATATATGGGAAGTCTGCACTTTCTACTGCAAACCTAAATCTGCACTGAACAATACAGTCTATTTTTTAAAAAAGAGTAACTTTCATAGAGGGATAAGACCTACGCTCTGAAATGACATTCAAAAGTGGAAATTTTTTCAATTTAATTTGAGATGATGATAAAAACATAGACAAGTGGCAATGACAACTAAAGTGAGGGAAAGAGTACAAATAGGGAAAATAAAGGAGCACAAGTTTAAATCAGTAAGTTAAACAATGATTACAAACAGACACAAATTGGGATGGCTATCCAACTGATCATTCCCCAAGGGGGCCATGTCTGCACTACCCTCTCCTCCCATGAGATTCTATATCCTCTCCCCACAAAATTCCTATGTTGAAATTTAAGCCACAATATGAAGGTATTTGGTGGTGGGGTGTTCAGGAGATGACGAGGTCATGAGGGTGGAGCCCTCATGAATGGGATTGGTACCCTTAAGAAAGAGGCCCCAGAGAGCTCCTTCACCCCTTTAGCCATGTGAGGACACAGAAAAGACGACCATCTATGAAGCAGGAATTGAGCTCTTACCAGATACAGAATTTGCCAGCAACCTGACCTTGGACTTCAGACTCTAGAACTGTGAGAAGTAAAGTCTGTTGTTTATAAGTCACACAGTCTATGGTATTCTGTTATAGAAGCCCATAAGACTAAGACAGTCTCTTATTAATCTTAATATTGGTTCCTAATGAGAACTGTTATCTTTCTACTTGATCTTGCCCTCCTAAGACACAATGATTTGTCATGGGATGAAAATTTGATGTAAGCAGAATCCAAGTCTCACACTAGCATTTTTTGAACTAGCACTAAGGGAAGGAAACTTAGAGCGTGCAGTTTCAGGGCCGCTGGTAGCCATGACCCCTATGGCTAGAGGAAGCTTATTTCAAACAACAAAGCAAACAAGTATAGAGAACTGGAAACAGAAACACAGAGTCTCAATGATACTATATATCCTACTGTCCATTATGTTGTTTTTCAGTTGGCAATGGCACTCCACTCCAGTACTCTTGCTTGGAAAATCCCATGGACAGAGGAGCCTGGTAGGCTGAAATCCATGGGGTCGCTAAGAGTCGGGCACGACTGAGTGACTTCACTTTCACTTTTCATTTTCATGCATTGGAGAAGGAAATGGCTACCCACTCCAGTATTCCTGGCCTGAAAATCCCAGGGACAGGGAGCCTGATGGGCTGCCATCTATGGGGTCGCAGAGTCAGATACGACCGAAGCGACTTAGCAGCAGCAGCAGCAGCAAGTCGTGTCTAACTCTGTGACCTCATGGACTGCAGTACACCAGGCTTCCCTGTTCTTCACTGTCTATTATGTACAAATGTCTACTTTAGTTTATGCTAAGAATGGTACAATACTTCCCATAGTTGTTATAAAAATTAAAAGAAATAATACATATAAAGCTACTTTGTCAACCCTAAAAAAAAAAAAACTAATAAGATAGGTTTTTTTATTTACTTAGGGTTCTTGGACTTAAGCACAAGTAGACTTAGACAAAAGGTTTTTCAGACTATGGATAAAGGCTTGCTTAAGGGGAAACTCAGACAGGGACTTGTGAGAACTTTGGACCTATTTCTAGACTGAGAGCACTAATTCTATTTCTACCCTGAAATATTCAGTTTAGGAGTTAAGTGTTTCCTTCTTCACATGGGCAAATTACTAGTATTAGTATTATACTTAACTGCCTTGACTCAGCCCTTTTTTTTCACTTTTAAATGGAATCAAGGGGCTATCCTAGTGGCTCAATGGTGAAGAATCTGTCTGCCAGTGCAGGAGACACAGATTCAATCCTTGGTCCAAGAAGATCCCGCATGTCGTGTGCCACAACTTTTGAGCCTGTGCTCTAGAACCCAGGAGGCACAACTACTGAACTCACGTGTTGAAACTGCTGAAGCCCATGCCTGTGCTCCGCTGTGAAGCGCCTAGAGCCTGTGCTCTACAACAAGAGACGCCCCTGCAATGAGAAGCCCATACACCTCAATGAAGAGTAGGCCTCACTCACTGCAACTAGAGAGTAGCCCAAGCAGCAATAAAGACCCAGTACAACCAAAAATAAGTAAATGGAATGGAAAGCATCCTACTTTTGCCAACACTTAAAGTACTCTTATTTTTATTCTTTCATGGACTCAAGGTTGATATGGTTTCATTGTCTTTTTCTGACTTTCCTTAATGTCATATTTTCTGGTACTGCATTAGAAACCTCCAGATGTGAGACCCCAGGGATGACCAACTTAAAGCCCGGAATACTCGCCCCTTTCCAAAACTGGGAGTGGGAGTAGGGGAGGATACTACAGGAACAAAGAAAACCATGTGGTAACTCTCTGCCTGAGGTCAGGCCCTGGTCTCTACCCTGCCACTCCTAGGAGAACAAGGCTGTCCCAGCAGTCAGGCCCCTGATCACACAAAGCAGAAAAGAGAGAGACACAGAATCACTGTCCACAAAATCCATGGGGAAGAGAGTTCAGGCAGAGTTTGGGAGTGTTCAGCTGCTCCTAAGTCAGGGATTTCATGTTGGTTGTTTTATTAAATCAGTTATTTTGTCTATTTTATAAAATAGTTATAAACATTGAAAGCTGAATAAAATGCTTCTAAAAATATTTCTACATTCTAATCAGATCATTCTTAAGTAAAACTTCCTGATTATTTTATCATACCTTCTCCTCCCTTAATTCCTCAAAATGTTCAGTGATTTGCTTATCATAAAAAGCCTACCAAATTTGCATTTCTAGAGAAAAAGCACTATCAAGAATGAACACTTCATTTATTGCCTGTATAATCATATTTGCAATGTTGTTCATTATAGGATAATTTTAGAAACTTTATTGAGTTGCCGTGCAAATCTTCCTAGAATACACAGATCCATTAAACTGATAGCTACTCTCAAATCTAAGCCATTTGAAGGAACAAATTACTTGTAGGCAACAGCTATTATTTAGTAGGCAAAACTACTAAACAACTGGGTGGCACTCAAACAATTCATTTGATTTCTCAGAGTTACATTTTTTTAGAAAACTAAATTATACAGTTCAGACCAAGTATATTGTTTCTTTCCCTCATGTCCATTAGATCTCATGTATGAATCACATACACTTGACTTTTTAATCCCAGTCCCACTCACAATCCCAATCCCAGTCACAGATTTAAATATGTGACTGCCAAACTAATTGCAGTAAATCCACAACTTCATATGAATGACTTTTTATAGCTTCTCTCCAGCAAACACACACACAGACACACATATATATACACACACATGTACATACATTTATATGTCTTCAGGGCCTCTCAAAGCCTTAATTTAGGGACAGGAGATTGGCTCAATGGCGATGGGTTGGAGTGTTCCTTTTTATTGAGTGACTACTATGAGAATTTTCCTCATTGTGAGCATTACTATGACATTATGCTAAGTATTTTACCTGCAGTAGATTCTGTTTTTACCCTCATTTCACAACTGGAGGAACTGAGTGTAGTAGGCAGAATAAAGGTTCCCCAAAGCCGTCTACATCCTAAACCCTGGAACCTGTAAATATGTTACAAGGCAAAAGGGACTCTGTAAATGTGATTAAGTTAAGAATCTTCAGAGCTTCCCTGGTGGTTCAAGTGGTAAAGAAACTGCCTGCAATGCGGGAGACCCAGTTTTGATCCCTGGGTTGGGAAGATCCCCTGGAGAAGGGCATGGCAACCCACTCCAGTATTCTTGCCTGGAGAACTCTGTGGACAGAGGAGCCTAGAAGGCTACAGTCCATGGGGTCACAAAAAGTTGGACATCACTGAGTGACTAACACCTCACCTCACCTTCTGATGGGGAAATGATCCTGGATTATCGGAGTGGGAACAATGCAATCACAAATAGAGTTATTAAACAGAGGGAGGCACAAGAATCAGAGAAGATATAACAACAGAAGCAGAGGTCAGAGTGGTACAGGGCCATGAGCTAAGAAATGTGGGCAGCTTCTAGAAACTAGAATGTCAAGGAAATTGATTATCCTCTAAAGCCTCAGAAACCCTGTTGATATCTTGGTCTTAGCCCAGTGAGACTCAGTTGGACTTCTGACCTCCAGAACTGTAACAATACATTTGGGTTATTTTGAGCTACTAAGTTTGTAGTTAACACAGCAACGGGGAACTAAGCTTTTGTGATGCTAAGTAATTCTCAAGAAATTCTAGCTTATAGCAAATATAGCTTCAGACCTTTCAGCTTTCCCAATCGGTTTGGGGAAACGATGTTCCTACATTTTCCAGCATGCTGCCTTACAGACCCCTAATCTGGTTGGTTATATAAACATGAAAAGGCACAGTTTCTATTTTTGCCCAAATAAACCCTAGATTTTAAAACTATAAATCGTTTCGAGAGCTTGTCAAAAAAGCAGAAGGATGTGAGCAAGGGTCAGCCTTGTTTTCTTTTATTGCTTTTGTCTTTACAGAAAAAAAAAAGCATGCAGCATGAGAGAGGAAACGACACTGGTTTTAGGCACTGGTTGCAGGCGATTTTCTTTTTCTTTTTTGAAGTTCCAACATGTGACTGCTTAAAAGCACCTCGGTAAAAATGAACATGTTGCCCATCTTCGCAGGGCTCAGAGCCATTTCCCCATCTCTGAGCCAGGCCCCACCCCAGCTCTGGGGAACAGCTCCTACTGGTTCTTCAAATTTAGGGGCAGATAATTCGCTTTCTCTCCTCTTTCCCTCCCAGAGAAGACACTGAATCCTTTTTCCTCATGCCTGCCTTCAGATCACCCGACTATATGGCCTCACGACAGTTAACACAGCAATAACAACAGTTAACACAGCAATAACAATGACCAAAGGCATCACTTGATACATTTCACTGCTGAAGCCTGGAAATCAACCTTGTTTAATGTTATTTTATGCAGCATCTAAAACAGGCAATCCACACACCCTCTGCCCCCTTTTCAGTTATTCTAACTACTTCTTTAAAAACTTTTACAAGTGGCTGATACCACAAAAAAGTTTGATTATTTTACTATAAAAACAATTTATACTCCTAGAGCTTTTTCTTTTCATCTTTAGGGCAAAGAAATGGGGTCACAATAAGAAGTGAACTCTTTACTGAAAGCCTAGGACATATGCTCCAGGCTTGTTACATATATTATCCTATGTAGCCTTTGTAACATTGCAGTGAAGTAGGTATTTGCCTTTCCACAGATAGGCAAATTGAGCACAGTGTGGTACACCAATTGCTTGCTACAGCTACCTGCTAAGGAGCAGGAGCACACAGGCCAATCTGAATCCTAAAGCCAAGCTCTTTCCAGGACACTTAACCCTTTTCAGACATGTCCTTCACTGCACACTCTGAATGCATGCTCAGACTGCCTGCCTTACCTTTAGGAATAACTTGACCTTGACACCTACAAAATGGAACAAAAACTAACAGTCAAAACAAATGCTTGAAACAATTTAGCATCACAGAGCCTACTGAACAAAACCATTACAATTTCATATCATTACAGAGTATTAATACTGAGTTGCTAGCATGTGATTGACCTCAGTAAGGTGGGAACTATCACTTTAGAACATGCTGAGAAAAATCTTATGACCTCAAGCTATAGAGAAGATTTTCCAATGCTGTGAGCTACTTCTGCACTCATTCTTCCCACACTGAAAGAGTACAGAAAGGAAGAGTTACTCCACAGATCACCAAATCCCTTGCCAAGTGACCTCAGGCATAGGACACTCCCCAGCAATGCTCTTTCCTTGTGGCTAACCCTTCTTGTCCCATATCCATTCTCAACAACCCCCCTCACTTGTTCACAGTCATTGCAATTTCCATCAAGTAGCCAGCTGAAGCCTATCCGTGGACTCTAAGGCCACTTTACATTCCTTCCAGGTGCCACCTATCATAGCCTCCAGAATCAGCCCAACACCAGAGATTCTTCCAAGTCAAACCATGGTGTCACCAGCTGAGTTCCAAAATTTTCACTCTGGTCAAGCCGTATCCATGCAAGCAGAATAAATCTGTCTTCCACTATAGTTCTAGGCTTTAGACTTAATCCAATCAATTTTATTTCAAGCTAGCTGTTCCTACGGACAACTTCAAGTAATTAATTTGAGAGAAAAAGAGAGGAAAGACACCAAGAAAGATAACAGACACATATGTTATTCCTTGGAGAAGGCCATGGCACCCCACTCCAGTACCCTTGCCTGACAAATCCCATGGACAGAGGAGCCTGGTAGGCTGCAGTCCATGGGGTCACTAAGAGTCAGACACAACTGAGCGACTTCACTTTGACTTTTCACTTTCATGCACTGGAGAAGGAAATGGCAACCCACTCCAGTATTCTTGCCTGGAGAATCCGAGGGATGGGGGAGCCTGGTGGGCTGCCGTCTATGGGGTTTCACAGAGTTGGACACGACTGAAGCGACTTAGCAGCAGCATCAGCAGCAGCAGCATGCTCTTCCTTAAGGTCCAAACAAATGTCATCTTCTTCGTGAGGCCTTCCTCACCAGCTAGAAGTTCTTTCATAATAGTTATTTAATAGTTATTTATAAATATGTCCTAACTTCTCTATTAGATTGAGAGCTCTTTCAGCTCTGTAGCCATTCCATGTTTACCTGTGTAACCCATATTGTATGTAGCACAATACTAGATATACCTACTCATTAAGTACTTGTGTGTTGCATTAATTTCACTTGTATATTAAGGTATGTGTATAAACAGAAAGGGCTTCCCAGGTAGCACTAGTGGTAAAGAGCCTGCCTGACAATGCAGGAGACATATGAGATGCAGGTTCAATCCCTGGGTCGGGAAAATCCCCTAGAGAGGATATGGTAACTCACTCCAGTATTCTTGCCTAGAGAATCCCATGGACAGAGGAGCCTGGCAGGCTACAATCCATGGGGTCACAAACAGTCAGACACAACTGAAGTTACTGAGCATGCATGCATGCATATACAGAAAATGAAAAAACTGGAAACAGAACTGCCTTATGACCCAGCAATCCCACTGCTGGGCATACACACCAAGGAAACCAGAACTGAAAGAGACACATGTACCCCAGTGTTCATCGCAGCACTGTTTATAATAGCCAGGACATGGAAGCAACCTAGATGTCCATCAGCAGATGAATGGCTAAGAAAGCTGTGCTACATATACACAATGGAGTATTACTCAGCCATTAAAAAGAATACATTTGAATCAGTTCTAATGAGGTGGATGAAACTGGAGCCTATTATATGCAGTGAAGCAAGCCAGAAAGAAAAACACCAATACAGTATACTAACACATATATATGGAATTTAGAAAGATAGTAACGATAACCCTGTATGCGAGACAGCAAAAGAGACACAGATGTATACAACAGTCTTTTGGACTCTATAGGAGAGGGCGAGGGTGGGATGATTTGGGAGAATGGCATTGAAACATGTATAATATCATATATGAAACAAATAGCCAGTCCAGGTTCAATGCATGATACTGGATGCTTGGAGCTGGTGCACTGGGATGACCCAGAGGGATGGTTCAGAGAGGGAGGAGGTAGGGGGGTACAGGATGGAGTACAAGTGTATATCTGTGGCAGATTCATGTTGATGTATGGCATATTTGGGAGAATGGCATTGAAACATGTATAATATCATATATGAAACGAATCACAAGTCTAGGTTCGATGCACAATACAGGATGCTTGGGACTGAGGGATGGTATGGGGAGGCAAGTGGGAGGAGGGTTGAAAATGGGGAACACATGTATACCCGTGGCGAATTCATGTTGATGTATGGCAAAACCAATACTATATTGTAAAGTACTTAGCCTCCAATTAAAATAAATAAGTTTATATTTTAAAAAAAAAGAATCTGCCTAGTCTAGGTTCGATGCACAATACAGGATGCTTGGGACTGAGGGATGGTATGGGGAGGCAAGTGGGAGGAGGGTTGAAAATGGGGAACACATGTATACCCGTGGCGAATTCATGTTGATGTATGGCAAAACCAATACTATATTGTAAAGTACTTAGCCTCCAATTAAAATAAATAAGTTTATATTTTAAAAAAAAAGAATCTGCCTACAATTCATGAAACCTGGGTTTGTTCTCTGGGTCAGGAAGATTCTCTGGAGAATGGCTACCCACTCCAATATTCTTGCCTGGAGAATCCCATGGACAGAGGAGCTTGGCAGGCTACAATCCACAGGGTCACAAAGAGTCAGACACGACTGAGCAACTGACACTTTCACTTTCACCACAGTGCTGCCTGAATTTCTCAGAGAGAACATAGGTTCCTTAGGAAGAAGACGCAGAACAAACTAGTGGTAACATGAGATTTTATCTTCACAGATTCACCAAGTTCTGGTAAAATAAACAGACTTTCATGCATAATGTTCCCTTCCTAAATACATCTTCAGTGGATGCAATTTATAAACTAGTTTGTCAGTAAATCATTCCAGACATCCAAAAAAAAAAAAGAGGAAAAGATTGATTCAATCTTTGCCTTTTTGTAACATGATGAGAAACACTCACATTGAATCTTTGAATAAATTATTAGATACAGGTAAATCACTATAAAACAATTTTTTAATGTAACTATTTATGGCCCTTAACTAAATAATCAACAACTAAAAAACAAACTTAAACACTGGGTAAACATAATAAAATTCTCCTCTCTGAATAAGTACCTTTAAAATTGGGCCAGTTAAACACTGAGTGTGTGTGTGTTTAGTTGCCCAGTTGTGTCTGACTGTGCAACCCCATGGACTGTAGCCCACCAGGCTCCTCTTTCCATGGGGATTCTCCAGGCAAGAATAGTGGAGTGGGTTGCCATGCCTTCCAGGGGATCTTTCTGAGCCAGTGATCAAACCCAGGTCTCCCACATTGCAAGTAGATTCTTTACTGTCTGAGTCATCAGGGAAGCCCAGTTAAGAGAATGTGTAATTCTTTTAGGAAACAAATCAAAGAAAGGAAAGCAATATTAAACCCTTCTATCTCCTCTCTTTCTCACACACACATGCACAAACTCAACAAACTCAGAAAATTATTTGCTTCAAGAACTGCAGTTTAGAGCTTTAACATATAAAGATTCTTACAAATAAATAATAAAATATGAACAGAAAGTAAAAATAAATGCAAATATCTAAAGAGGAAAAGCTCAATAAATACATAAAATGTGTGCAACATCACCAATAAGCAGAAAAATGCAAAAATATACCAGATTCCATATTTTACATATCAAAAGGAACAAAATGTATCTAAACCAGAATGCTAATTTTGTCAAAAACAGAGTGAAAAGAGATTTGTCATGCACCGCTTATGGGAATATGGGTGTTAGAACACTGCATATTGCTTTGGGATTGTCCATCAGAGCTCTTTCATAGTTCAGATCCTTTTACTCATTAATTTTGCAATAGGAATCAGCTTCACCTTCCTAATCAGAGACTCATGCTGTGATCTGTGTGCAGGTGTGTTTGCAATGACATCATTTATGAAGATGTGTATTAGAACTGCTGAAACGTGCAGCTTCCCAGGGGCTCAGTGGTAAAGAATCCTCCTGTCATTGCAGGAGACTGGGGTTCGATCCCTGGGTGGGAAAGATTCCCTGGAGGAGGAAACAGCAACTCCCTCCACTATTCTTGGTGAATAAAACAACAAAAACAAATGCAGCAGGGGGGTTATGACACATTCTAAGGATGTATGCTCTGGGATAGCCTGGTAAAGTTTCCCTGAGGTGCCAGAAACTTCCTCATGAATGTTCCTCTCCTAGACTATGGATTTCATATATCTTAAGTTTCATCACAATCTGTGTTTTATTTTATGAAAATCTAGATCATACTGTGTACATTTGTAGAAGCTCCTCTGTTAGTTACAGTCTCTTTGAAGATCATGAGTGCTTGATATTCATGCTACTGGTTGAGAATCTCAAAACTGTCCACTCAATGTTTTTAGATGATTAATGTTAGATGACAAATATATTAGAACTGTGGTGATGGAGAAGACTCTTGAGAGTCCCTTGGACAGCAAGGAGATCAAACCAGCCAATTCTAAAGGAAACCCACCCTGACTACTCATGGGAAGGACAGATGCTGAAGCTGAAGCTCCTATACGTTGGCCACCTGACACGAAGAGCTGACTCATTGGAAAAGACCTGATGCTGGGAAAGATAGAGGGCAGGAGCAGAAAGGGGTGACAGAGGATGACAAGGTTGGATGGCATCACTGACTCAATGGACATGAGTTTAAACAAACTCCAGGAGATAGTAAAGGACAGGGAAGCCTGTCCTGCTGCAGTCCATGAGGTCACAAAAAGTCAGACACAACTTGGCAACTGAACAGCAACAATAAAATACTAGAATTAACTTGCTAAATTATTAAGAAATTCCTATACATAACCCTTGAATCAATAATTTAATAATTAAGTCCCCCAAACACCTCAGCTTTTCATTTTGTATTGCATGTAGGTACTGAGTACACACATTTTAAATTTCTGTCCAGACTTTATAATTCTTCTGTGATATTCAGCATCTTCATGAATAGTAGAAATGCAGAAAACTTTATTTTTTTTCTACAGTAAAGTCAAAGCCATGACAGCATATTTTTAGAAAATTCAACAGAGCACAAGTATTTGAGCCCCTAACCAGAATCTGGAGACCAGTGGAGAAATAACTACAGAAAAAATGAAGGGATGAAGCCAAAGCAAAAACAGTACCCAGCTGTGGCTATGACTGGTGATAGAAGCAAGATCCGATGCTGTAAA